>ML399025.1:0-50655 GCA_005239525.1 Nicotiana knightiana | reverse complement strand
AAATCATGATTTTTTATTTTAGAAACTTTCTTTCAAAACCCACAATCCCCTCAACCCAAAACACAAATTAAATGATGAAAACAAGAACTAATTCATGAAATATAATTAATTCTAGTGGAAGAACACTTACCCATTCAATTTGTGTGAAAACCCCTCAAGGAATCGCCCAAAACCGAGTTCTAGAAGTCAAAATATGTTAAAAATGGCTAAACCCTCGTTTTTGGAAACTTATATTCTGCCTAGGTATTTAAAGCATCACGATCGCGAGACTACGTATGCGATCGCGTAGAGGAAAATATTATTGGCCAGAAATGATTCTATGCGATCGCGAAGGAACATTTGTGATCGCATATAAGGAAATATATGTTGCCTCAACGTTACACTGCGCGATCGCGAAGCACGAAATGCGATCGCGTAGAAGAATGACCTGATGCCCACATATGGATTCACTATGCGATCGCGTGCAAGTGGAAGCGAACGCAAAGAAGAAAAGGATGGACTTCCATGATCGCGAATGGAGCTATTCGATCGCGATTAAGAAATATTGGGCGGTCCAAATTGATACAATGCGATCGCGGCTTAGCCTTCGCGATCGCATAGAAGGAAAGACATCAGACAGAACAGCAATGCCAAAAAGGAGAAAAATGACCCAAAGCCTATCCAAAACACACCCGGGGCCACCGGGACCCCGTCCAACCACACACACAAGTCATATAACCTAACACGGACTCGCTCAAGGTTTCAAAACATATACAATAACACTAAAACGATGATTTAAACCGAAAATCAATGAAATTCCTCAAAACTTCTTTAAAAATCAAATTTTTGCATTTAAGGTCCGAATCACGCCAAGCGAAGTCCGTTTCATACCAAACTTAACAGATAACACATATAAATCATATCGAACCTGTACCAGGCTCCGGAACCAAGATACGAGCCCGATACCATAGGTTTCACATCAAATTTCATTTTCAAAAACCTTTATATTGTTCAGAAAACAATATTCTTTAAAAATACATTTCTCGTACTTGGGACCTTGGAATTCAATTCCGGGCATACACCCAAGTCCCATATTTTCCTACGGACCCTCCAGGACCGTCAAATCAGGGGTCCGTGTCTGTTTACCAAAAACGTTGACCGAAGTCAATTTTATTCAAATTTCTAATACAAAATTATCATTTTTATCAGTTTTTTCACATAAAGGCTTCCCGGCTACACGCCCGGGCTGCGCATGCAAATCGAGGTGAGATAGAAGGAGGTTTTCACAACCTCGGAACATAGAATTATCTAGAAAAATACGGGATGACCTTTTGGGTCATCATATCCTCCCCCTCTTAAACAAACGTTCGTCCTCGAACGTGCCAGGATTCACCTTGAACTTATCCAATCACTGATTGTACACTTCTAACACATACCCGTGGGTGATCCTACGTCACCCCAACCCACGAAAGCCTGATGAAACAATCACAGCTTCAATATAGCCTTCACATCACCACTGATAAGCCTCATACCTCTACTTCTCACCCTCTACTCATTTACAAAAGACCTGATTCTAAATCCATATCCGGCATTAGCCTCAATCAGCTACATCAACTCATGACTACACCCACAAGGCACGGCCACACAACACAGCACATCACACATAGGCTCATATAACACTTTTGATCACAATAGCTGCCCGAAATCAACTCGACATTGGCAATTAGCCCCACATCTGAAAGAACTCTGTTCCCAAACCCCATAACACTAATAATGATGCAATGAACATGAAGTCTTCATTATTAAACACCCGAGTCACCAGCCACGACTGACACCACCGGGCACACATCCCGCAAACTAAACTAAAGAAAACACATAACAAAATGACTGAATATGAAACTGGAAACATATAAAAGAACTATCAAACAAGCCCATAGGCACAAATCTCCATCAATACCGACTTATGAAAAGTAATATAACAAGTAAGAAGCAAAGCATATGAACAGATCACAAGGATTCCATCCTAATAAAATTCCACCGCGGTACTCAGCCCGGTCCAAACGTATCGAATCCCAAATATCACGAGGACCTCGCCCTCAACTCTGAATCACATACCGAAAATATATCATACCAATTGAAATTCCTCCACTAATTCATCTCAGCTGATAAAATCATAATCCTAGCTGATCTCATACCTCGATGGAATATCAAATCACAACTCGTAACCAAAATACTCAGGAAAGTCAGATAAAGCTTACCATGAAGAACAACAAGGACTCACTTACAGTCTCACCACTATCAAGAATGAAATAAACAATGATAGACATGGGCTACTACTCATAGAATCTCCCAACAAGAGAAAACACAAAATGGAGTGCAAAACATGGAACTCACTCATAAATAAAACAACAAGTAAGGGAACTCGTCCCAACCAGCAGAACTATAATGAAATACAACTGGTGCCCATCTGTAACACATCAAAACAGGCATGTGATATTATCTGGCACATCTGCCTCCGGCCTACCATATGCAACACATCAACGGGTCGGGCCTCCCCCTCTTAGGCGCCCCCTACTCACCTGAATACCCTGCTACCACACACCTACCTGAATCTTGGGACAATCTCTCGCCCTGTGGCTAACATCTCCACACTGAAAACAATCTCGCTACTGACATGGTTGTGGAAAAACACACGATACAAATCCTCTGAGACCCATGAGTACTTGAAATCCCATGCGAAGATGGTAATGCAAACTGAACTGGTTGACCCACAAAACTTCTACCGTGTCGTGCCTTGTCTCAATATATGGACCAGTAGATTCCTCTGATCTACGAGACCTCATTGCCTCCCTAAACTCTCTCCCTAATCTCGTCTGCCCTCTCGCTCCCGATCCCACATGCGGTCTAACCAGCGAGCGATCCCTACTACCTGCTGAAATGAGGCATCCTACTCTAACTCTCGAGTCTCGCTAAACTGAATATCATGCCTGAATCTCCCAAATGACTCTACAGACTCATCTCCCAGCTGAGGCAACCAAGCGAAGTGCATGTCTGGCCCACCCACTGAATCTAACGACATGCTCCCATAGTGACACAGCACCCTGACGCAACTGCTCAAAATCCGCGTGCCGTACATCCGGAAAGAACTGAGATGTAACCTCCCTCAAGGCATCTCCGAAAACTGAATCCATGCTAGTGAAGTTAACTTTTTAGGTGAGATTGGTTATAGTTGTTTCCCTTGCCGGGAGGTTATGGTTTCTATTACCGTCTATGCTGTTAATGATATTATTTGTATTGTTGACTCCCTTGCCGGGATGTTGTGGTTTCTATTACTAGTTATGTTGTTAATGATATTGTTTATATTGTTGACTCCCTTGCCGGGATGTGGTGAATTATGGGTCATATTGTTGGTTTTTCCTCACCAAACGGTTGTTCTTGATATTGTTTGGGTGAGGAAGAGTGTAAAGCACGAAAGGTGATGCCGTGCAAAATGTTATGATATTGAAGCACGAAGGATAATGTTGTGCCATGTTATGATATTGAAGCACGAAGGATAATGTTGTGCCATGTTATGATATTAAGGCACGAAGGATAATATCGTGTCGTGTTATGATATTAAATCACGAAGGATAATGGCGTGCCATGTTATGAGAGTAAAAGCACGAAGGGTGATGTCGTGCACTTATTTTGGTGAGAATGAGTTTAAAGCACGAAGGCTGATGCCATGCAAAATGTTATGATATTGAAGCACGATGGATAATGTCGTGCCATGTTATGATATTAAAGCACCAAGGATAATGTTGTGTCGTGTTATGATATTAAAGCACGAAGGATAATGTCGTGCCATGTTATGAGAGTAAAAGCACGAAAGGTGATGTCGTGCACTTGTTTTGGTGAGAATGAGAGTAAAGCACGAAGGGTGATGCCGTGCACTTGTTTTGGTGAGGATGCGAGTAAAAGAACGAAGGGTGATGTCGTGCACTTGTCTTTGCATTTTCTTTCATTGTTCTAAATTTGGATATTCCTACTGATCTTTTACTGCATTTATTGGCAAGATTTGATATTTCTCCTGTACGGCATGGTAATTTCTGAGTTACGGGCTGAGTTCCGGTGGATAAATCTTGAGGATTTTGATCAAGGGATATTATTAAAAAATGTTATTGAAAAAGCAATGGTTTGAAATGATTATACTTGAATGACTTTTACATCAAAGGTATATTTGAAAAGTACTAGTCTTGCCTAAAATGAGATTTGGAACTCATTTATTGGGAAAGCATCTTTGAGAAGTTTCGTATTTTGAAAGAACCTATGTTTCACTTAATTCTCTCTATTAAATATACTTATATCTACGTTTGGAGAAAATATGTTTTCAAAGGAAACTCTTCCATACTAAAATGATTTTTATTTGCAAAATTTTTTCATATGAACTGTTGTTTAAAGATTTCCACCAGTATATGGATTTTAGTGGCTAAGGCCCGATGTGAACAAACTGATGTAGAGTTGAGTTATTGGTGTTCTCTATTGTATTGTGTTTCCTTTCGGTTTAGCTTGTTTTGTTGTCCATCTTTCTGGGTAATTTTGTGTTGTTTCGTGATTGATTTCTGTAATTGCCTTCCGGATTATATTGGCATTGTTGTAAATTATTCCGTGAAGTCTTAGATAGATGTAACGTTTGGTCATTTCTACATTCATGTTATTTATCTTGTAGACCAGTGGTGTCTTGACTAGTCCTCGTCAGCACTCCACCGAGGTTAGTCTTGATACTTACTGGGCACCGCTGTGGTGTGCTCATACTACACTTCTGCATATTTTTGTGTGCAGATCCAGGTATATATTGTAGTAGCTGTGTGGATGGTTGCTGAGGAGACTCAAGGTAACCTGCTGCTGCGTTCGTAGGCGTCGGAGTCACCTTCTTTGTATTTATTATTCATACACTGTTGTATATATTTCCAAACAGTTGTACTTAGAAGTTGTAGAAGATTCGTAGAGCTTATGACTTATACTACCGGTTTTGGAAAAGTTTATACATTCTGTTGAGATTCTATATCAACACTGTTAGTTTTCCTTTATTTATTGTTGTTATTCAGTAACTGCTAGGCTTACCTAGTCCCTAAGACTAGGTGCCATCACGATACCCAACAGAGGGAATTTGGGTTGTGACAAAAAGACAAATAAAATGTAGGTAAAATTTTATAATTGCTATTACAAAATTTGATCTCAAACTCATTCAAACAAATGTGTATTGGGCCAGAGTCACTTGGACTCATTTTCATCAGGCCCAAAGAATTATTTTTAAGTAACTCCGTTTATTTGGCCACAAATGAATATTGGGTCAGAGTCTTTTGGACTCATTATTAGGCCCAAGTCTTCCTGAATTAAATGTGCTTAATTGATTAAATGCTTCATAACATTGTATTGGGCCAGAGTCATTTGGACTCCATGATCACTAGGCCCAAATCATTTTGTTTAAATTTAGTTCGTTGTTTTAAAAATATGCATTGGGTCAGAAACAATTAGACTCAATCAGGCCCAAATTATATTCAAATTGAATTCAGTAGATGGTCCAAATAATGGACAATACGTGTCTTGGTCTAGAGTTCATTTTGACTCAGTCCTTGTCAGGCCCCAAACTTTGAAATCTGGGCATGTTTGGTAGTTCATATATAAGCTGCCCCATTTGTTATAAACAAACATATCACATAGTGCTGAACCTTTACACCTAGTCACACAACATAGGGTATTTAGCTTAAGAGACATAAGCATAAATTTAAGTGCTCATAATCGAACTAATTGTTACAATTATGTACACACACGCGTGACATAGTTGTGATGCCAAAAACAAACCAAGGCACATGTTCGTGTGACCATGGTCAAACAATCTTAGCAAATAAAATGCCTTAATCAAACACTCATAGAAATTCTTTAGGCGCGGATTTTAAAATCATTATCGTGATTACGTACATGTTCGCGTGACGTGATCCCGATTTTCAAATAAATTCAAGGTATGCGTTCGTGCGACTTTGACCAAACTTTTTCTTAAATAAACTAAATGTCGTGAACTGTGTACACGTACGCGTGACATGATTCTTGACACATCAAAACTAAATGAGTATACGTACGCGTAACTCATATTAAGATAATTCTTTAAATGCGATTAATCAAGTAATTACAAGAAGTAAAAGCTAAATATACATAGGTCCTAAAATGAGTAATTAGATAGAATAAGCCAAGTATAAATCACTAAGCGGCCGTGCTAAAACCACGGAACTCGGGAGTGCCTAACACCTTCTCCCTGGTTAACAGAATTCCTTACCCGATCTTCTAATTTCGCAGACTTTTTTGAACAGAGTCAAAATTTCCTCGATTTGAAATTTTATAATAAATCGGTGACTTGGGACACCATAAATATTCCAAGTGGAGACTCTAAAATTAATTAAATAATCCCAATTCGAATAGTGTCACTTAAATTGAAAAACTTCCATATCCCCCTTTTGGGAAAAAGGAGGTGTGACAATGCATATCCAGAGTGCATGTACAACTTACTATCCATATCAAAGATAACAAAAAAGTTAAAGTGTTTATTCTGTTTCTTTCCTGATTTCTGCATTATTCAGGATCTATTCAGTGCCAAGGTGAAGGAGATTGGTAAGAAAGATAGTGGACTATATGTGCTCACTTCTAACAGTAGACTGCAGTATGTGGACAGTTCAGGCAAGGACATTTCAACATCACTTGTTGTAAATACAATAAAGGAGAAGGATGATAGAATAATTGTAGCCTTGTGGCATAAGAGATTAGTCCATGTGCTAATTGATGTTCTAATGATAGTTCAAATTCTGATCAACATTGTACAGTGTGTCCTTTGGCTAAATAAACAAGGCTACCATTTTCTTTGGGTACTACTATTTCTACTAGTTGCTTTCATACAATTCATGGTGATGTTTGAGGGCCATATAGAGTGCCTACTCATGATGAAAAAGGTTACTTTCCAACTCTGATAGATGATCCCTCTAGGTATATCTGGATTTTTCTCTTACCTTCTAAAGCTGAAGTCATTGTTGCACTAAAAAAATTCCATCTTATGATTAATAATGTATACTCCTCCACAGTAAAGATTCTAAGAACTGATAATGGGTGTGAGTTTTTTAACTCTCAGATGACATACCTACTACAGAATCAGGGCATAGTTCATCAGAGTTCCTGCACCTATACTCCATAGCAAAATGGAGTTGCAGAAAGAAGGAACAGACACATTCGTAACGTATATAGGGCCTTGAGGTTTCAAGCAGCTATTCCACTTAGATTTTGGGGTGAGTGTGTGCTCACAACAGTATATCTTATCAACAGGCTACCTACATTAGCTCTCAAAGACAAATCTAAGGCTCCTTTTTAAATGTTGCATGGTAAACCTCCCAGCTGAGTTCATTTAAAAGTGTTTTGGTGCCTAGGTTATGTTACTGATCTGAAGAAGGTAGATAAATTCTCTTCTGGGGCAGTCCCTGCTGTGTTTCTTGGCTCTATGACACAGAAGGGGTATACCATGTATACTATTCAGTCCAGGAGCTTCTTAATCAGTAGAGATGTTGTGTTCAAGGTGTGAGCATGTGATTTTTAACTCACTAAAAAATACTCCCACAAAAATTAATAAATAGATTTTTTCTTATTTGTTTTTAAATTTTGGTAATTATTCGCAATTATCTGCATTTTAGTTGCATTTTTCATGCATTTTTAGCATTTGGAATCATAGAAAACAACAAAAAATATTTAAATCTTCATCATATAGTATTATTAGGTTTTTAATTGAATCTATCACTTAATTACATGATTTGTAATATTATTAGAAAAAATCACAACAACAAAAACTTGTTTTTTTGTTGACATTTTTAGTCTTAGTGTTAAAATGAATATTTTTTCTTTCAAAAATTTAGGACTAACTAATTATGTAAATAATATAAATAGATAGTTAGTTTAATTTTATAAATTAAGATAATTTAGTACTTAATTTAGGATTTAATTAAATTAATTAAAATTTTAAATTAAAGAAAGTGGGTCTAGTTAAGTGTTTGGCCGAACTGGGCCAATTTTAAACCAGCCCAATCCCACACACCCAGTCCAGAACTGCCTAAGCCCAATACTTAATCTAGTCCAGTCCCTCACTAAACCAAACGACACCATTTTGGTGCCAATCAATCCCAGTCGTTGATCTTCACAAGATCCAACGGCTCGGAAGAATGAGATTTAGTAAACCATCGACTGCACGATAGAATAAGAACAAAGAGAGGTTTCCTAATACCCTATAGCCTACTGAAGATAAGTACGGACATCTCCATACTGATCCGCAAGACTCTACTGGGTTCCCCCGTGACTCGTGAGACTTACGTGAACCTAGTGCTCTGATACCATGTTGTCACGACCCAAAATCCTAACTTAGGTGGTGATGGCGCCCAACAGCGGGGTCAGGCAAGCCAACACTCAATCTACTAAGGGTCTTTTCTTATTAGATTAAACATTTCAACATATACTCAGTTTTTAAAATTTAAAACATACACCGACAAGCATAATTAGCCAGTTTTTAATCAAAAGCGGTCATGAGGAGGCGTGAGCCAATATATATACAGACCCGTAATCCATAATAACTATCACGTGTGTGCCAGGAACTAGTGTCACAAGTCCTACGGGCATACTAACAGAATATACAAAAGATATAATATACAGTCCCACTGTCTGAAAGAAATAGATGGGAAATAAGTAAAAGAAAACCCCATGGTGCTGCCGTAGATCGCCAGGAGAAAGAATCTCACCGTGAAGTCAGGTCCGTCTATAATCAGAATCAAGCTTCGGTCTGACAACCAGATGCACCAGTCTCAGAACCTGTACAATTAAGTACAGAAGCGTAGCATGAGTATATAAATATATATGTACCCAGTGAGTATCCCGCCTAACCTCGGAGAAGTAATGACGAGAGGTCGACATGACACTCACTAAGGTCCAACAATATAATTTAACAGAATATGATGAAAATTGTAGGCATGTAAAGGCAGTGAAGCAACAAATATGTAAGGCACTGAAATCCAAGGAAGTACTGGAAATAAACAAACAATTACTACTTCACCTTCCCCCAAATGTCTGTCAAATCAGTGACCATGAATTTAGTAACAATAAATCATGCGCATACAGGATAAGGACGAACAGCCAGAGTCATAAGATAGTCGTGTCCGTGCACTGCCGAGGGTCGAACGGCCCGAACCATAAGTGCACCTTTCATAAAGTACTCACACCTATGCACTGCCGAGGATCGAATGGCCCGAACCAAAAGTGCATATTTGCCATAAATAATCCTCTCTATGCACTGCCGAGGATCGAACGGCCCAAACCATAAGTGTATCTTCCAATCCGCTGTGGCGTATGGCCCGTTCCCATAAGAGTGGGGGAAATCACACTCCGCTCGCGGAACGTAAATTGCGAAGCGGTCACATGCACACACAATATTCCTTTTTAAATTACTTTTCAGTAAACAATTCCTTACAAATTTTCTCAAATTCCATGATCTCAGGGAAATAAGACGCATGTAACATTTAATTTATTAAGCATATAGTTCATTTCAAGTAAAACACAAGGCATGATGTGGACCTGACTACCCGGACATAATAATAATAGCCGCTACATACGGACTCTCGTCACTTTGTACATACATAGCCCCCAAAATTATCGCACATAGCATTTAAAACACCTACGGGGACAATTCCCTCTTACGAGGTTAGAAAGGAGACTCACCTCGCGTCGCACCTACTCCCCGGGTTAAGAATGCGCCCGAAATTCCGAACTCGTCACCCAAAGGACTCGAAGCTAACCAAACGTTACAAAAATATATCAAATTATACTCAAAGCGTGGAATTCTCCAATTATTTAGTCAAATTCATCATTCTTGAAGAAATTCCAAAATCCAACCTCGGGCCCGCATGCTCGGATTTCAAAAATTCTTGAAGAAAACACTCACCCATAAACTAAGGATTATTAATATATGATTTTTGTATGATTTCATAGCCAATTCACGGGTAATTCTCTAAATTCTCGAAAGCCCTAGGTTACTACCCAATTCCTTAATTTCCACTAATTAGGTAGTTAGTTCAACTAGAAATTCATGTATTAGATAACTTTAGGGTAGAATTCACTTACCTTTTTAGTAGCTAGGTCGTGGAGGTCTTTCCCAAGCTTTCAAGGTCTCTAATGGAGGAAGAAAATGGGGTGAAATGAAATAATCCCGTGTATTAAAGAACTTTCTTCCTACTGTGGTTCCGTGCCTGCGAGAAAAGACTCGCACCTGCGGAAGAGGAGCAAGAGGCCTGGGCTCGCACCTGCGGAGAGGAGCTCGCACCTACGGCTCCGCTCCTGCAGATATTGTCTGCACCTGCGAGAAATAGGCAGCCTCACCTGAAGCCGCACCTGCGACTGGGGAACCGCACCTGCGGTCACACCAGATCAGGTGCACCAGCAACTGCTTCAGCTGGTTTTTGGCCTCGTTTGGTGCCCGAGAGGCACCTGGGCCCACCCGAGCCCACGTCCAAATATACCAACAAGTCCCAAATCATAATACGGACTCGCTCGAGGCTTCGAACACCCAAAACAATGCTAAAACTTAAAATCACACCTCAAAACCCCTAGAACCAAACTTAGGAACTTTAAGTTTTCTTGACTTCACTAACAATGCGCCGAACTGACCTATACTACTCGGAATGACACTAAATTTTGCAGGTAAGTCATAAATGATATAACAGAACTATTACCGGTCTCGAAATTCCATTCAGACCTCGATAACACAAAAACACGCCCCAAACCACAATATGGACTTAAGGAACTATTATTTCAATATTGGACGCTGAAACACTCCCCGGTCATCCAAAACCCATTCTGAACATGTGCCCAAGTCTGAAATCATCATTCGAAGCTACCGGAACCATCGAAACTCGATTCTGAGGTCGTTTACTAAAAATGTTGACCGAAGTCAAACTTGGCCTTAAAGGCCAACTTGAAGGAACCAAGTGTTCCAATATTGCTCTAAACACTTCCGAATCCCGGACCACCTGCCTCCGCAAGTCATAAATCACAATAAGTTGCTAGGGGAAGTTTCATTTAGGGGAACAGGGTCCGACAACGCAAAACGACCGGTCGGGTCGTTACATTGGCGTATGCCCGGAATCGAATTCCGAGGTCCCAAGCTCGAGAAATGAATTTTTGATGAAAATTGTAAGACTGAAAATCCATAGAATCAAATAAAAGAATTAATGTTTGATCACATTGGTATGGGGCCCGTATTTTTAGTTTTGGAGCCCGGTGCAGGTTTTTTATAATATTTGAGTCATGCTTGTGAAATTTGGTAGAATCAAAATTTATTTGACGTGATTTGGACCTTGGTTGGAAAATAGAAGTTTGGAAACTATCTTGAAAATTTCATGAGTTTTGGTGCTAAATCCGTAGATTTAGGTGTTATTTTTATGATTTGGTCGCACGAGCGATTTGGACTTGAGAAATTTTGCTGGTGTGCTTCGGGTCTGCAGATGTCACATTTGCGAAGTATGGCTCGCAAATGCGAGCATCGCATTTGCGAAGATGATTCCACATTTGCGATCAGAAGGGCTGGGAGGTGACCTTCACAATTGTGAGGCTTAAATGTCACAATTGCGACCAGAACAGGCCGATTTTGCGGACAGTTGTTCGCATTTGCGATGCTAGCAGGCCCAGGACCTACTTCGCATTTGCGAGGTTGTGTCCGCATTTGCGATGACTGCAGATGTTCAAAAATAATTTTAGACGGATTTTTCACCCATTCTTCAATTCTTTCAAACCCTAAACCTCAAGAGGTGATTTTCCAAATACCCAATCTTCTCCAAATCATAGGTAAGTTATTCCTAACTAATTTCTTTCAATCTTTTTACAACTTTTTACAAGATGTCAACCTAGAATCTAGAATTTTCATGGTAGAATTAAGGATTTTTGGGTAGAACTTAGGAATTTCAAAATTTGGAGATTTAGACCTCGAATTGAGATCGAATTCCAAAATCAATTGTATATTCGGGCTCGGGGGAGAATGGGTAAACGGATTTTGGTCCGAACCTCGAGTTTGGACCAAGCGGGCCCGGGGTCAATTTTTGTCTTTTATTGGAAAAACTTAGGAAACCATGATTAAGCACTAAATTTAATTCCTTTTGCAATAATTAATGGTATTGAACTACTTATGATTAGATACGAGTGGGTTGGAGGTGAATTCTAAAGGAAAAGCGATAATTGAGCGTTGAGTTGGCCGTCGGATTGAGGTAAGTGTTTGGTCTAACTTCGAATTGAGGGATTAGGAATTCCTGACTTAATTGCTATGTGAAATTGCATATGTGTGGCGTATAAGTGAGGTGACGAGTACCTATGCGCTACCAAATTATCTGTTTAGCATGTTCCTTTCCCCGTTCTCAATTTTATAATCTTCCTGTCTTAACTGCATCTTGCCTATGGATGCATACATGCCTAATTGTTTTTTGTTGAATGCTATCTCTTATTTGGAAGTAATAGTCTTTTCGTATTCTCATTTTGATACACTATTGGTTTAAGCTGGTTATCGGTGTTTCATGATATATTCTGGTTGGTCTCGCTGTGTAGTTTTAATTGGTGAAATTCTAATTTAATACTTATCCGTTTACAATGGTTTGAGGAATAAATGTTGTGGAAAGTTCTGAGCTAAATTGTGAAAAACTTGTACTTATTGGGTGACTGATGATTGTCTGGTGGGAGCGGGTTGCACGCCGCAATAAGGAGTAATAAGGGTGGATAGGTAGGATCGGGTTGCACACCGCAACATGAGGAATAAGGATGACATACTGAGGAGTAATAAGGGTGGACTGGTGGGATCGGGCTGCACGCCGCAACAAGGAGGAATAAGGGTGAATGATCATATGGTTATCAATTATATGGTGGGATCGGGATGCACACTGCATCATTTGGTTGTTTAATTGTGTTGTTTATACTGAAATTTCATTCTGTAGTATTGGATCCTTCTTGACGATTGATTATAGATGAGTACTAGCAAGATAACTGAGTTCTGTATCTAGTTTCTGCAAGTTATCGTTCTACTTTAATTCATATTTCCTTTTTGCTTTATTATAAATTGTATGCAGGTTATAATATAAAAGCCCGCCGTAGCCTCATCACTACCTCGTCGAGGTTAGGCTCGGCACTTACCAGTACATGGGGTCGGTTGTACAGATACTGCACTATGCTCTTTCTGTGCAGATTTTGGAGCTAATTATGGCTGATCGAGAGGTCAGTTGCAGACATTCATTCAGGAGACCCGAGGTAGTCCTGCAGGCGTCCCCTTCTATGATCTTCATTCCTATTTTATTTTCTTTTGAGATAGATGTACTTTTCTTTCAGACCATTGTTTGTAGTTATTCATTGAACGTTCGTGGATTGTGACACCAGTTCTGGGTGGTAGTAATAGTTCAAGGTTAAACAATATTTATTTAAATTCCGTAGTTGTTATCACTTCATTACAAACTGCATATCATATCTTATTAATTTTAAGAGAAAATGGTTATTTATCTTCTAACATTGGCTTGCCTAGCGAATGTGATGTTAGGCGCCATCACGATCCCGACGGTTGGGAATTTGGGTTGTGAAAAGTTGGTATCAGAGCACTAGGTTGCCTAGGTCTCACAATTCATGGACAAGCTTAGTAGAGTTTGAGGGATCGGTACGGAGATGTCTGTACTTTTCTTTCAAAGGCTATAAAGTTAGGAACAAGTTCACTTTTATTCAACTTTGTCGTGCGATTCTTGTTATCCCCATACTAATTGAACTCTTCTATTCTTATTCTCTCGCAGATGGCGAAAACACGTACCTCATCTTCCGCTGACAAACAGCTTGGCCCTCCAGCAGCAGCAGCTCCTACAAGGGGTAGAGGCCGAGGCGGATTCAGACCTCAGCCCAATGCTCAGGAAGCAGCTCCAGCTGCGGAGCCCCAGATAGAGATTGATGAAGGGGCTTCAGCTTAGACCGTTCTGGCGGGACCAGGTCAGGTCCCAAAGGGGTTTATTTTTACCCAGATGCTTCAGGATGCCTTGGTCCGACTAGTAGGCCTTATGGAGAGTGTAGCCCAGACTGGTGCACTCCCCGAGGCAGCAACCGTATCCCAGGCTGGAGAAGGAGTCCAAACTTCTGCTACCCACACTCCGGAGCAGACTACTCCTCTGATTAAGACCCCAGTAGCCCATTCAGTTGGGGTAATTCAGCCATTTGCTGCAGCACCGCTCGTTGATGGGACATCTATGTCCTCCGATGTCTTATGGAAATTGGACAGGTTTATCAAGCTTTTCCCTGTTCATTTCAGGTTCCACTTCAGAGGACCCCCAGGAATACCTTGATAGATGTCATGAGCTTCTTCGGAACATGGGTATTTTAGAGACCAATGGGGTTGATTTTGTTGCTTTTTAGATGACGGGTTCCGCCAAGAAATGATGGAGAGATTATCTATTGACTAGACCAGAAGGGTCTCCAGCCCTCACTTAGGATCAGTTTTCACATCTCTTCTTAGAGAAGTTCCTACCTATCCCTACTAGAGAAGAGCGTCGTCGTCAAATCGAGTGTCTTCAGCAGGGCAGCATGATTGTTACCCAATATGACACTTGCGTTGTGGATGCCCGTCATGCTACTCTTTTATTACCCACAGAGAGAGAGGGTTAGGAGATTTATTGAAGGTCTTGCTCAGCCTATCAAATTGCAGATGGCTAAGGAGACGGGGAGCGAGATCTCTTTCCAGGATGCGGCCAATGGGCCCTGCAAGTGGAGATGGTTCTTGGATTGGGAGTTCAGGTATCAGATAGGAGACCTCGTCATTCAAGTGTGTGCAATGGTGTCTCATCTGAAGCCAGGGGTGTTTTTGGTAGAGGCTATCTTCCTAGGCCATTTCATTCAGCACTTCAAGTATCTCATAGTGCATCTAGGAGTCGTGATTCGTATGTGTCTCCTTCTACTCACCCAGCCTATAGTGCACCACCAGCTCCTATCAGAGCACCTCCTCTTTAGAGTTATTGTCATGGTCAGCCGGTTCGTCAAGGTCAGTCTCAGTTTTCACAGCCACAGTATCAGGATGGATTCTTTGAGTGTGGTGACTATGGCCATATTCGGAGGGCCTGTCCGAGATTGTCGGGTAGTTAGCCTCAGTATCAGGGTTCTCATGCTATAATTCCAGCACCAGCTGCCGCACCACCTGCCCAGCTAGCCAGGGGTAAAGGTCAGGTAGCCAGAGGTAGGGGCCAGATTGTTAGAGGTGGAGTCCAGCTCGCTAGAGGTGGAGGTCTGCCTTTCAGAGGTCATCCCAAAGACATGGTTCAGAGTGGTGGGGCCCAGCCACGATTGTATGCATTTCCGGCCAGACCTGAGGCGGAGTCCTCCGATATTGTTATCACAGGTACCATTTCAGTTTGCAATAGTGATGCTTCAGTTCTGTTATCCGGGGTCTACTTACTCTTATGTGTCATCTTATTTTTCTTCGTATTTGTTTGTGCCCGCGATTCCCTGAGCATCCCTGTTTATGTGTCTACACCCCTGGGGGATGCTATTGTTGTAGATCGTGTGTATCGTTCATGTGTGGTCGTTATTGAGGGTCTTGAAACCAGTGTTGACCTTTTGCTTCTTGACATGGTTGATTTTGATGTAATATTGGGTATGGATTGGTTGTCACCTTACTATGTCATCCTGGACTGTCACGCCAAGACAGTTACGTTAGTCTTTCCAAGGTTGCCTCGATTAGAGTGGAAAGGGACTCCTGGTCATTCTTCCATCAGGGTGATATCTTATACCAAGGCTCGTCACATGGTCAATAAGGGGTGTTTGGTCTATTTGGATCATGTTCATGATTCTACTGCTGAGATTTCTTCTATAGATTCGGTGTTTGTGGTTCGTGGGTTTCCCGAGGTGTTTCCTGTAGACCTGCAAGGGATGCCACCCGACAGGGATATTGATTTTTTCATTGATGTAGCTCCGGGCACTCAACCCATTTCTATTCCTCTATACCGGATGGCCCCACCAGAATTAAAGGAATTGAAAGAGCAGTTGCAAGACTTTCTTGATAATGGTTTCATTAGGCCTAGTGTCTCGCCTTGGGGTGCACCGATTTTGTTCGTGAAGAAGAAGGATGGATCGATTAGAATGTGTATAGATTACCGGCAGTTGAACAAAGTTACTATCAAGAACAAGTATCTATTGCCGAGAATTGATGATTTGTTTGATTAGCTTCAGGGTGCCAAGGTGTTTTCAAAGATCGATTTGAGATCGGGCTACCATCAGTTGAAGATTAGGGCATCCGATGTCCCTAAGAAAACTTTTCGGACGAGGTATGAGCACTATGAATTTTTGGTGATGTTTTTTGGTTTGACCAATGCCCCGGAAGCATTTATGGACTTGATGAATCAGATGTTCAAGCCTTATATGGATTCCTTCGTAATTGTGTTTATTGATGACATTCTAATATACTCCCGCAGTCGGGAGGAGCATGAGCAGCACCTTTGGGTAGCGCTTCAGACTTTTAGGGACAGTCAGTTATATGTTAAATTTACAAAGTGCGAGTTTTGGTTGGATTCAGTCGCCTTCTTGGGCCACGTCGTATCAGCGGAGGGTATTTAACTAGATCCTAAGAAGATTGAGGCAGTCAAGAACTGTCCTAGACCCACTTCAGCCACAGAGATTAGGAGCTTCTTGGGTTTGGCGGGTTATTACTATCGGTTTGTGGAGGGGTTTTCATCTTTATCAGCCCCGATGACTAAGTTGACTCAAAAGGGTGCCCCATTCAAATGGTCGGACGAGTGTGAGGCAAGCTTTAAGAAGCTCAAGGCAGCCTTGACTTCAGCACCGGTGTTGGTGTTGCCATCAGGTTCAGGATTTTTCACGGTCTATTGTGATGCCTCCCGTGTTGGGCTCAGAGTGGTATTGATGCAAGAAGGCAGGGTGATTGCATATGCATCTCGGCAGTTGAAGATTCATGAGAAGAATTACCTTGTCCATGACTTAGAGTTGGCAGCCATTGTTCACGCATTAAAGATTGGGAGGCACTATCTTTATGGCGTGCCGTGTGAGGTTTTCACGGATCATCGCAGCCTTCAGTATTTGTTCAAGCAAAAGGATATCAATTTGAGGCAGAGGAGATGGTTAGAACTATTGAAAGACTATGACATCACTATATTGTACCATCCGGGGAAGGCCAATGTGGTGGCCGATGCATTGAGTAGGAAGGCGGTGAGTATGAGTAGCCTTGCGTTCATTCCAGTCGGTGAGAGGCCGCTAGCTTCAGACATTAAAACTTTGGCTAATCAGTTTGTGAGGTTAGATATTTCAAACCCCAGTCGTGTTCTAGCTTGTACAGTCGTTCGGTATTCCTTATTCGAGCGTATCAGAGATTGGCAGGATGATGACCCACACTTGATGGTCCTTAAGGAAACAGTTCGGCACAATGGTGCCAAGCAGGTTACAGTTGGAGATGATGGTGTTTTGAGGATGCAGGGTCGAGTGTGTGTGCCTAATCTAGACGGGCTTCGTGAGTTAATTCTTGAGGAGGCTCACAGTTCTAAGTATTCCATTCACCCGGATGCTGCCAAGCTGTACCAGAACCTGCGGCAACATTATTGGTGGAGAAGGATGAAGAAGGATATTGTTTCTTATGTGGCTCGTTGCTTGAATTGTCAATAGGTGAAGTATGAGCACCAGAGACCCGGTGGTTTGCTTCAGCAGATAGAGATTCCTGAGTGAAAGTGGGAGCGTATCACTATGGACTTCGTTGTTGGACTCCCACGGACTTAGAGGAAGTTCGACGCCATTTGGGTTATTGAAGACAGGCTGACTAAATCAACACACTTCATTCCTGTGGCAAGTACTTATTCTTCGGAGCGGTTGGCAGAGATATATATTCGGGAGGTCTTTTGCCTTCACGGCGTGCCAGTGTCTATCACTTCTGATCAAGGTACGCAGTTTACCTCGCACTTTTGGAGGGCAGTTCAGAGTGAGTAGGGTACGCGGGTCGAGTTGAGCACAACATTTCATCCTTAGACGGACGGACAGTCTGAGCATACTATTCAGACCTTGGAGGATATGCTCCGTGCTTGTGTTATTGACTTTGGAGGTTCTTGGGACCAATTCTTGCTGTTAGCGAAGTTTTCTTACAATAATAACTACTAGTCGAGCATCCATATGGCTCCCTATGAGGCATTATATGGTAGACGATGTAGATCGCCAATTGGGTGGTTTGAGTCGGGGGAGGCTCGGTTGTTGGGTACAGATTTGGTGCAGGAGGCCTTGGACAAGGTCAAGATTATTCAGGATCACCTTCGTTCAGCTTAGTCCAGGAAAAAGAGTTATGCTGACCGTAAGGTTCGTGATGTGGCATTCATGGTCGGGGAGAGAGTATTACTTCGGGTATCGCCCATGAAGGGTGTCATGAGATTTGGGAAGAAGGGCAAGTTGAGCCCTAGGTATATCGTTCGTTTGAGATTCTCGAGAGAGTCAGGGAGGTGGCTTATAGACTTGCGTTGCCTCCAGGGTTATCCTCAGTTCATCCAGTATTTCATGTGTCCATTCTCCTAAAGTATCATGGTGACCCGTCCCACGTATTAGATTTCAGCTCTGTCCAGTTGGACCGGGATTTGACTTATGAGGAGGAGCCGGTAGCCATTCTAGACCGGCAGGTTCGACAGTTGAGGTCGAAGAGTTACCCTTCAGTTCGAGTGCAGTGGAGAGGTCAGCCTGTCGAGGCAGCTACTTGGGAGTCCGAGCCAGACATACGGAGTAGATATCCCCACTTGTTCGCCAGTTCAGGTACTTTTCTATGTCCGTTCGAGGACGAACGGTTGTTTTAGATGTGGAGATTGTGAAGACCCAAGGGGTCATCTTGTGTTTTAGGACTGATTCCACACTCATTAGCCTTAAAAATATTATAATTATCCTCCTCGATATGTGTGCGCAGTCCGGGAGTAATTTTGAAAAGCAATTATGTGAAAAATAGAAGAAATAATAATTTTTGAAATTTAAAATGATTTTTAGTTAACTTTGGTCAACATTTTGAGTAAACGGAACCGGACCCGTGTTTCGACAGTCCCGGTGGGTCCGCAATAAAATATGGGACCTGAGCGTATGTCCGGAATCGAATTCTGAGGTTCCAAGCTCGAGAAATAAATTTTTGATGAAAATTGTAAAACTGAAAATCCATAGAATCAAAGAAAATGATTAATGTTTGATCACGGTGGTATCGGGTCCGTATTTTTGGTTCCGGAGCCCGGTACAGGTTTATTATAATATTTGAGTCATGCGTGTGAAATTTGGTAAAAATCGGAATTTATTTGACGTAATTCAGACCTTCGTTGAGAAAATAGAAGTTTGGAAACTATCTTGAAAATTTCATGAGTTTTGGTGCTAAATCCGTAGTTTTAGGTTTCTTTTTTGATTTGATCACACGAGCAAGTCCATATGATATTTTTAGACTTGTGTGCATGTTTGGTTTGGAGCCCCGAGGGCTCGGGTGAGTTTTGGATAGGCCATGGAGTGATTTGGACATGAGAAATTTTGCTAGTGTGCTTCAGGTCTGCAGACGTCGCATTTGCGAATTTTGGCTTGCAAATGCGAGCATCGCATTTGCGAAGATGATTCCGCATTTGCGATCAGAAGGGCCGAGGGGTGACCTTCGCAATTTCAAGGCTTAAATGTCGCAATTGCGACCAGAACAGGCCGCTTTTGTGAACAGTTGTTTGCATTTGCGATGCTAGCAGGCCCAGGCCCTACTTCGCATTTGCGAGGTAATGTCCGCATTTGCGAACCTGTGATCGCATTTGCGATGACTGCAGATGTTCAAAAACGATTTTAGACGGCTTTTTCACCCATTCTTCAATTCTTTTGAACCCTAAACCTCAAGAGGCGATTTTCCAAAGACCCAATCTTCTCCAAATCATAGGTAAGTGATTCCTAACTAATTACTTTCAATAATTTACAACTTTTTACAAGATTCCAACCTAGAATCTAGAATTTTTATTGTAGAATTAGGGATTTTTGGGTAGAACTTAGGAATTTCGAAATTTGGGGATTTAGACCTCGAATTGAGGTCGAATTCCAAAACCAATTGTATATCCGGGCTCGGGGGAGAATGGATAAACGGATTTTGGTTTGAACCTTGAGTTTGGACCAAGCGGGTCCGGGATCAATTTTTGTCTTTTTTTGGGAAATCTTAGGAAAACATGATTAAGCATTAAAGTTAATTCCTTTAGCAATAATTAATTGTATTGAACTAATTAAGATTAGATACGAGTGGGTTGGAGGTAAACTCTAAAGGAAAAGCGATAATTGAGCGTTGAGTTGGCCGTCGGATTGAGGTAAGTATTTGGTCCAACTTCGACTTGAGGGATTAGGAATCCCTGACTTAATTGCTATGTGAAATTGCATGTGTGTGGCATATAAGTGAGGTGACAAGTACATATGCGCCACCAAATTATCTGTTTAGCATGTTCCTTTCCCCGTTCCCAATTTTATTATCTTCTTGTCTTAACTGCTTCTTACCTATGGATGCTTACATGCCTAATTATTATTTTTTTGAATGATGCCTCTTATTTGGAAGTATTAGTCGTTCCGTATTCTCATTGTGATACACTATTGGTTTAAGTTGGTTGTTGGTGTTTCATGATATATTCTGGTTGGTCTCTCTGTGTAGTTTTAATTGGTGAAATTCTAATTTAATAGTTATCCGTTTACAATGGTTTGAGGAATAAATGTTGTGGAAAGTTCTGAGCTAAATTGTGAAACACTTGTACTTATTGGGTGACTGATGATTGTATGGTGGGAGCGGGTTGTACGCCGCAACAAGGAGTAATAAGGGTGGATAGGTGGGATCGGGTTGCATGCCGCAACATGAGGAATAAGGGTGACATACTGAGGAGTAATAAGGGTGGACTGGTGGGATCGGGTTGCACGCTGCAACAAGGAGGAATAAGGGTGAATGATCATATGGTTATCAATTATATGGTGGGATCGGGATGCACGCCGCATCATTTGGTTGTTTAATTGTGTTGTTTATACCGAAATTTCATTCTGTAGTATTGGAGCCTTCTTGAGGATTGGTTATAGCTGAGTACTAGCAAGATATCTGAGTTCCGTATCTAGTTTCTGCAAGTTATCGTTCTACTTTATTTTGCATTTCCTTTTTACTTTATTATAAATTGTATGCAGGTTATAATATAAAAGCCTGCCATAGCCTCGTCACTACCTCGTCAAGGTTAGGCTCGGCTTACCAGTACATGGGGTCGGTTGTACTGATACTGCACTCTGCACTTTCTGTGCAGATTTTGGAGCTAATTGTGTCTGATCGAGAGGTCGGTTGCGGACATTCATTCAGGAGACCCAAGGTAGTCCTGCATGCGTCTGCAGGCCCTGGCGTCCCCTTCTATGATCTTCATTACTATTTTATTTTCTTTCGAGACAGATGTACTTTTCTTTTAGACCACTATTTGTAGTTATTCATAGAACGTTCGTGGATTGTGGTACCAATTCTGGGTGGTAGTAATGGTTCAAGGTTAAAAAATATTCATTTAAATTCCGTAGTTGTTATCACTTCATTACAAACGATTTACTCATATCTTATTAATTTTAAAAGAAAACAGTTATTTAACTTTCTAACATTGGCTTGCCTAGCGAGTGTGATGCTAGGTGCCATCACGATCCCGACGATGGGAATTTGAGTCGTGATAGGCGGTGACTTCCAAACCACCTCAAAATCAAACTCTATAATCCCCTCTTCACCCTCAACCCAGATCTACCCTTAACCCCGCCAAAACCCCCATTAAAAATCCTAGGTTTCAGATCTGGTTTTTCCCAAGCCCTAGGTCTGCTCCCCCCTTAAGTTCCACCTAACTTGTCTAAAAATCCTCGTGCCAAGATCTCCCATCAGGGATCTCAGATTCCAGATGGGTGTCTTGGAAAGATGGTTTTTAACAACTAGATCCCTTTTGCCAAAACAGTTCGATTTAGGTATACCCTCTTTTTCCCTTTTCTTTTCTGTTTTTTTTTTTTAATATTATGTATTTTATTTTTAGTTTCACGTTTATTTGTTCAGTGTTACTTTTTTCTTCTGCTTTTACTTATTTTGTGTTATTTTGTTTAAATTAATTAAATTGAAATTAGTTAGGTTAAACCAGTAATTAGTTTAGAAGCATGTTTGGTTTGTCTGATTAGTGTTAGGAATTGGGCTTCACTGAAATGACCCATTTAACTTGGCTCAAAAATTGGGCTTGTTTGTGATAGACATGCCCATCGCTTTAGTAAAGCTTAACAACCCAAGTTCTTTTAGACCAGAGTCACATGACTCAGGCCCAGAACCAGGTCTGGTTCTAAGACAATTCCAAAGCCCTGAAGGGTCAAGTTTGGAATTTTAATTTGAAAATTTTCAGTAAATATTAGGAAGCTTCTAGAACAGGGATAACTGTCCCAAGATGAGTAGGAAAGGATAAGGATAAGATCCTAAATATCCAGAAATTAGACAGTTGTCTATTTTCTGTGATAAGAAGGTACCAGAAATTGGACAGTTGTCCATTTTTCTGTTGGGAAAGATGCCTTTTCCCTGATTTTTAGGGAATGCTGGCATATTCCCTTTGTACCTTGATCCTTATCCTTTTTCACTCCCTCACTCTATATAAATACTCACTTTTCTTCATTATAGGGAGACACATATACACATACATAAAATTTTCTTAAAAAATCACTAAGTCTGCACTGCCTTGAGTCCTTTGCCTTTCATTTTCAAAAACTTCTGGAAAACTAGTCTTGGTATTTCAGAAAAAAAAACCAAAAAAATAGATTACTTTCTTTTTTAAAAACCCTACTATTTCCTTATTCTACTGGTTTGGTCAAGCTGGGACTGGGAATTCTTTGGTTTCCTACTTGATTTTCGTGTTGTTGCTTTACTCATGTTTTCAAAGACATATTTTCTCTCTTTATTTGTTTTCTTGCGGCTATCAAAGTATTATTCTTAACAATGTAAAAGTTTAGTTTTGTTGTTATCATGATTATGATTTTGCTGTTTATCAAAAAATTATTTCTTGTTTGAATATGGTCTTGTGCATGAGTTAAATTACTGCATGAATCATATTGGTTAAAGTTGCTTAGTTGGAAGTTATGTATAAATCAATGTAGAACTAGTCATTTACACTGTTTGTTCCATTTAAGTTATATTAGTCTTATGTTTAAAGTATTCTGGATATTGTCCAAATTTGTTCGAGCTTCATGCATTTATTCATGTTAAAAGGGGTATACTCTGAAAAATTATGTATTTAGTAGGAATAGTAGGAGTAAAACAGTATCTTTTAAAGAAAGTTATTGTCATCATGTATAAGGAATCAAACTCATTAGTAGTTAATGAATTGTAATAATTTTAGTTAATACCTCTTTTTCATAACATGTTAGTTAACACATTGGTTAAATTGGTTGTGTCTTTTAAAGTAATTAAGTCTGATTTTGTTAATTTTTTAGAACTTTCATATTATCAAGCTTGGGTTCTTCTTAAACAAATTGGACGACAGGCCTGGTACATTTTCAGGCCCAAATCCATTGGGTCCTATGAAATTGTACCTTTAGGTCTAGCTAAGTAAATTAAGCCAATATTTCGATTAAGCGACTATTTTGAAGTTTTTCTATACACGAACGGTTAAATTTACTGCTTCCGATTTCGTAAAAACAAAACGCTTAGAAGGTCAGAAGAATTTATCAAATGAGGCCTGATTTCAAGTAAATTAGATGTTCTATCTAGTTCCCATATTTCTTAGTCGCATATCTTTAAAAATCAAATAAAATATAAGTGAGATCCAATAACTGTTATTACATAAATAAAACCACAAAAGTTTCAGTTTTAAATTCGTTTAAAATAAATGTGCATTGAGCCAGAGTCATTTGGACTCAGTCATCATCAGGCCCAAATCCTTTTTGGATTGAATTCATCAGCTGGTCCAAATAATGGATGATAAGTGCATTGGGCCAGAGTTCGTTTGGACTCACCCATAATCAGGTCCAGGAGCCTTTTAGTTACGGACCCGCTTGGCAGCTAATACATAAGCTACCCAACCAATTTAAACGAATATCTCACATAGTATTGAACTTTTATATCTAGTCTTAAAACATAGGACTTTTAGCTTATAAACATGATTACAGCCTTAGGTGCACTTTTAATCGAACTAACTATTACATTTATGTACACGTACGCGTGACATAGTTGTGATGCCAAAATTAAATCAAGGTGCACGTTCACGTGACCACAGTCAAACATTCTTAGTAAAATAAAACGCCTTAATCAAACTCTAGTAGAAATGCTCTTAGGTGCGGTTTTTAAAATACTATCGTGATTGCGTACATGTTCGCATGACGTGATTATGATTTTTCAAATAAATTTGAGGTACGCGTTTGCGCGACTTTGACCAAACTTTTCTTAAATAAACTAAGTGTTGTGAATTGTGTACATGTACACGTGACATGATTCTTGACGCATAAAACTAAACGAGTATACATACGTGTAACTAGTCTTAAAATACGAATAATTAAGTGATTAGAAGCGGTAAAAAGTAAAATACACATAGGTCCTAAAATGAGTAATTAGATAATCTAAGACAAGTATAAATTTTTTAGCGAACGTGCTAAAACCACGGAACTCGGGAGCGCCTAACACCTTCTCCCGGGTTAATAGAATTCCTTACTCGGTCTTCTGGTTTCGCAGACTTTTTAAAAAGAGTCAAATTTCCTCGATTTGGGATTTAAAATAAATCGATGACTTGGGAAACCATAAATTATTTCAAGTGGCGACTCTGAAATTTAATAAATAATCGCAATTCGAATAATGTCACTTAAATTGAAAAAACTCTCATACCCCCCTTTCGAAAAAAAAGAGGTGTGACACAAGGAAGATGTCATTTCTTTTCAATACCTGGATACTCCAGTTACATCCTTGTTTCTTGTGCTAGACCTTTCTACTCTTCCTAGTCCAGAGTACATGCCAGATATCCCTAATCCAACTACATCTCCTACCATAGCAACCAATGAAGAAATTATTGCACCCTCGGATATGCATGTCCCTTTTGATAGAAGTTCACCGGTTGCTTCTATGGATGCAATGCCCAATGGAACTATGCACAATTCTCCCACACAGCCTGTACCAGACACATAAAGAAAGTCAGTCAGAGACAGTAGGCCACCTCTTTGGCTGAAAGACTATGTTACTCAAGAAAAATGAAGTGTCAATTATTTCTATCCTATGTCGAATTATGTGAGTTATGACCATATCTTTGCTTCATTCAGTACTGTCCTAGCTGTTTACTCTTCTATTGATGAACCTAAAACCTATCTTGAAGTAGTAAAAAATCCCAACTGGATTGCAGTTATGAAATCTGAGATTGCAGCCTTAGAGGAAAATAAGACATGGAATATCGTTGATCTACCTGCTGGCAGGGTTCCAATTGGTTGTAAATGGGTGTTCAAGGTCAAGTACACAACCTCATGAGCGGTAGAGAGATACAAAATCAGACTTGTGGCTTAGGGGTACAGTTAACAAGAAGGCCTAGATTATACTGAAACATTTTCACCTGTGGCAAAATGGCAATTGTTAAGTCTGTGGTTGTTGTTGCTTCTACTAAACACTGGTCTATATTTCAAATGAATATACCTCAGGGGTTTGCTAGCCAGGGAGGGTATCATAGAGTTTGCAAACTATATAAGTCTCTATATGGACTTAAGCAGGCTCCAAGACAATGGAATAAGAAACTGATTGATGCACAACTACAACTAGGCTTTACTCACAGTCATTTTGACTATTCCTTGTTCACAAAGCACATACATAATGAGTTGGTTGTGGTGTTGGCCTATGTAAATGATCTCCTTGTAACTGGAAGCTGTAATAAGTTGATTCTAAAGACAAGAAATAACTTGAAGCTGAAGTTCAAAATGAAGGACTTGGGAAAGCTTAAGTTCTTCCTTGGCATAGAATTTACTAGATCAGACAAAGGGATTGTCATGAGCCAAAGAAAGTATGCTTTAGAACTAATTGTAGAAATGGGACTTGGAGGTGCTAAGCCTGCTGGTGCACCAATGGAAACTAATTTGAAGTTGACCTCTACAGAGTATGATTCATTTGTCAAAAAAAATGAAGCTACTGCAGACAAGTTACTCACTGATGGAGGTTCATACCAAAGGCTTGTTGGCAGACCACTATATTTGACAATGACTAGAGTTGATATTGCCTTTATAGTGCAAGTGCTTAGTTAATTTATGCACAAGCCCAAGTAGTCACACATGGAAGCTGCTCTAAGGATAGTAAGGTATATTAAAGCCGCACTTGGACTTGGCCTGCTAATGCCAGCTCAAGGATCAGACAAACTACAAGCTTTCTGTTACCCAGACTGGAGAGGATATCTACAAACTAGGAGGTCTGTCATTTGCTATTTAGTGAAGTTTGGAAATGCTCTAGTGTCTTGAAAATCTAAGAAGCAAGACATTGTTGCTAGAAGTTCAGCTGAAGCAGAGTTTAGAAGCATGGCTTCAACTGTTGCAAAGCTAACCTGGCTGACCGGTCTGTTTAAGGAATTAGGAGTAACTGTACAGTGGCCTATAGATCTCTACTGTGACAGCAAATCTGCCATTCAGATTGCAGTCAATCCTATATTCCATGGAAGGACAAAACATATCGACATTAATTATCACTTTGTCTGGAAGAAAATATTTCAAGGAATGATCAAAACACATCATGTGCCTACCAAAAAGCAGCAGGCTGGTCTTCTGACTAAAAGCTTAGGGAAGCTACAACATGACTATCTTGTATCCAAGTTGGGATTGAAAAACATATTTCAACCATCAGCTTCAGGGAGGGTGTTGAAGAGTGAAAGTTGTTAGTTAGGAAGTTAGCAATTAGTTAGTTAGTTAGTTAGTTAGTAATAACAGTAGTACACAACTTTTAAGCTAAAGTAACCGTAGCAATTAGTGGTAGTTATATATATGAGCTATACATTGTATTTATACTTAGATCAATTGAGTGAAAAGCAGTTCATTTTCTTTTGCTCATTATTCTCTCTATTTTCCATCATCTTCTTCCTTGCTCTAGATTTGATCATATATTTTTCGCTACCTAAGGTAAATAATTTTTTATGCGGACTTTTAAGGAAAAAAAGTTACTTATATTATTTTAATTGGATGGAATAGTTTAAAGAAAAGGAAAATAAATACGGCAGAGAATTTTAAGCCCCCAAATTGAAGTCTCCCAACTAAACTCTGGGTCCCTCATTGAATTCTAAACTGACGTGTCACTATCACATATAGAAATCTTTTTTTGCTTCTCCAAATGTTGTAAATCCTGCAAAAATATCAATCAATTACTAGTACTAGTACAATATACCAAATATTAACGTTGTATTTCCTATTCAGTGTCTTCTCAGGTAAGTTCATCTTGTCTTTACAGAAAAACCCTTTTGATTTCACACTGTAATTATCTTCGTTGGTTACTTACACGTTATATACATGTATTCATTTACGTAAATACAGGTCAGACCGTATGTAATATATAATTATAAGTAATATAGTTTTAGACACAAATGGCGGTGTCGTTTTATTGGATTGTGTCAAATGATTATAACAGAAGCACATTCGGATCATATTAAAAAGAATATGCTTTTTTTTCAGCCAACTGTTCTTCAACTTATAGTCTTGACGGTTATTGATTCTGAACTATGATTTCTTTTCTATTTTATATTTCTTCTTTTTGGTTTTCTTGATTTGGGACCCAAATCAGCTCAACACTGAATTTTGAGCTGGGTTCAGTTTCTGATACCATTTTATTACTGTTTTCTTCGTTTGATTTGCTGGGTATTCAGCATATTTTGTATATTGTTGTAGTGCATGTGTATCCCCTTTTAGTTTTCTTCTTCTTTTTGTCTGTCTTTTTTCCAACAAAGACGGATTCTTTTCTTGATCAGTCTTTGAATTTTGATCAATTATTGTCCTTCGATCCTTTTTCTTGAAAATTCAAATAAGACTGGGATAATAAAGATTGGGGAAACTATTAAAAATTGGATCTTTGTGGGAAATATTTGAAGATTAATGGATGTGATGAGTGAAATGTAGCAATTAAGCTTAAAATTTTACAATCTTGATGAATTGGGGTTGTGATTTGTGATGTGGCAATAAGACTGTAAAGTGGAAGCTCTGGGCAGATATTCAGAATATTTAAAAAAATGAATACTATGGGGAGGATAGGTAGCTACATTGGGAGAGGGGTAAGTAGTGTTTCTGGGACTTTCCATCCATTTGGTGGTGCTGTGGATATCATAGTGGTGGAGCAACCAGATGGGAGCTTTAAATCCTCTCCTTGGTATGTTCGATTTGGGAAGTTTCAGGGGGTTCTGAAGGCGAAAGAAAAGGTGGTTCATATAACTGTCAATGGCGTTGAAGCAGGATTTCATATGTATTTAGATAATAGAGGACAAGCTTTCTTTCTAAAGGAACTGGATATAGAAGATGGAGGAGACTCTTTATTTTCTTCTTCATCCTCGGGTGAGGATACTGATGGACGAATGAGTAGTAAGCGGCCAACAAAATCAAAAAGTTGCAATTATGATGCTGTTGACTCTATTTCAGTTACTCAGATTAATGTGAGTGGTGAGGATGTCTTGGTGAGGGCTCATTCCCAAAAACCTGGGATTTTAGGCAGGGTTTTTGGGAGAAAGTCAGTGAAGAACAACAGGCCTCTCGAGGAAGATGGTGATGTCAGTGTTATCAGGGCAGACTCGTTGGAGTGTGCTGAAATGGCAGCTGATCTCTTAGAAATGAAGTGGTCTACTAATCTGACCCCCAAGAGGTACAGTAGAGATTACGCCACACGAATTTCTGACCAAGATACGTCAAAGGGTGTTAAAGATGAGGACTTGCAAATTAATGACACAAAAAATGATGTGAGTTTTCTATCGCATGATAACATGTTAGACAATCTTGATTTCCATGAGCCTGCTCCTGGGAAGGATGATGGCAATCAACTGAGCTTTCAGGCTCTAGAGAAATCTGTCAAGAAAGCTAGTAAACATGTGTTATTTTCAGCATCTGAGAATACCGCAAGAGTGTCAACTGTTGTCCAAGGTGGTGAACATTATAGTCATGAAGAAAGCTTGAAGAGTTCTAATGACGGTGGTGACCTAGGCATAGTTAATGCTGATCATGGTGCCAGGGGTATTACATTTATATCTGAGGTTTCAAATTCCAATTCACAAGTTGTGAACTCTGCTGAGCTTGAGAAACACAATTCTTTTGCAACTAACCATCTTTCAGAGGAGGAAAGTGGAACTGCTGCGGTCCAATCTTTTTCCTATTGTGAAACTGAAGAGAACTCAACAGCAGTGCTGGATGTTTCAGTTGAACAAGTTACTCAAAACTTGTGTGCTTCTCGTGATCTAGAAGCTTGTATGCATCCCCAAATACTTCTTGGTGTGAATGATTTAATGTCAGTGGGAAACTCCCAACCAGAAGAAGATTTATTAGTTGAAAAGGATCCTTCCAACGTTCAAGGATTTGAAAAAAATGAAAACTGTTTCAAGGATTTAACCAACAAAATTTATGCAAACTCAACCACTCATTTATTGGTCTGTGAGAGCAGCTCATTGAATAGCTCTGCTGCGGAAGCAGATTTCGGGCGGATTTTGCCTATGTCTTCTTCAGACGCTCTTGGTGATCCTCATGAATCTAGCGGCACTTTGGTTCCACTTACTGTTCCTTCACCAGAAAGCTTGGAGGAAGAGCAGCTTCTCTTTGGTGACATTGATGATTGTGATGACACAGTTGCCAGATACACAGAGTCCATTTCTTCAGATAATAAGGAAAAATACTATCTAGTCCCAAACAATGAGTCTGGTCCTGCTCTAGAAAAGTCTATCCAACATGATCCGCCATTTGTTGCAGATGGAAGAAAACTCAAAACTGTATCAAGCAACGTTGACATTCCTGTAGTAGTTCAGGATAACGAAGTTATGCGGATGAGCAGATCTCTACCCAATATGTGGTCTCCTGATAATGATATCCCTTCTAACCCCGATGACCTAAACTCATCAATTGTACTACAGACAACAGAAGTTGCTGAGGTCGCAGAGGAGGTGCAAAATATTTCAGCCACTCCAGAAATTGGTAAGAGAATATATAAATGTGCACCTTTTGTTATTATCATTTTGAAGCTTATTATAATCCTTTTTCTACTCCTTGTGTACTCTGTGTATAGTTTGAGTTCCAGATAATTTTTCTCATTTCTCTGTTGAAACAGTGATTTTACCTTGAGACACTTGCAGTTTATTTTAATGTTTCGGACTGCCTGAGTGGTGTTATGCTTCTTTGCTGGACCAATAAATTAGGCAAGATAATTATTGACGAGTTTAAATGAATCTTTACAGAAAGAGATGCCAGATCCAATAATTTATCGAGTAGGAGCTGGAGATCATGGTCTTTATCTTTTAAGAGATCAAAAAGCCAGAAAAGTTCTGGCTCGTCTGCGGATGAAGATGTAGATTCTGATAATAAAAGTATATCAAATAACACAGGTGGTGACAGAGAAAAAGATGTGCCCAGGCCAAGGATTTCTAAGAAGAAAATAATGTTAACCACTCCAACATCTGAACAGCTGGCCACTTTGAATCTGAATGAAGGGAAGAATATAGTTATATTCACGTTTTCGACTGCGATGCTGGGAACACAGCAGGTCATTTGCTTGGACTTTTTTTCATCCCCCTTTTGTGTTTGAGCACGTTCAAGAAACTTTACATCTGTCTTTCTATGTGCAAATGCTTCCATGCTTATAATTTGTCTGAGATGCATACTTCACAGGTTGATGCACGTATATATTTGTGGAGATGGGACTCAAAGATTGTAATATCTGATGTTGATGGAACAATTACTAGGTATTTGATTCATTTTCTACTATGGATTTTTTAATGGATGCCTATGTTTATTATTTGATATCTATTTGTATAGTTCAGGCATGTCAACTTTCTTCAGTTACAAAAATTTATCTTATCTTTTTTTTTTTTTTTTGGATAAGTAGGAATCGTCTTGTCCAATCATCAACTTTAGCAAGTACATCTTTGGCCATTAATTGCTTTCTACATGTAGTTAACTTTGTGATTCACTTACATATCCAACTATCTAAGCATTGGATGTGATATGTTCTCAATTGATGAACCTTAACATGATGCACCTGGAACTGTTGAAAATTCCACAAGCCGAGCACTCACCCTTCCCCATAGATTGTCATGAACCTCATTTAATAGAGTTCAATTATAAGTTATTGTAGAGAAAAACGGCTAAAAGTTAGATCTGAAGTGGACGTTTAGGTACGAGTGAGATTTTATCTTTTAAAAAGGGAACCTTCAAGATGGAATTTGGACACCAAATCTGGAAACTTCTTCCAAATTTTCCCTTAACTGTGTACCAAAATTGTTTTTGGTCGGTAATACAAAATTGTATTAACTAGAAATCAATTCAAATTTCTGATAGAGAATATACTTTATACCATCTGACCTTGAAACATTCTACTGGAAAATAGAGATTATTTGGTGCTGCAACCTGAAGTGTATAGTTATCAGAAAGAAGGAAATGAAGGATGTGGTACTTATTTATTGGACTCCAGTAGGGATGTGATTTAGCTGAGTTCAAGCAAATAATTGATAAGTTTGGCGTGCCTCCTGAGTCCTGACTTTTAGATCCGCTAGATTGAGCCATTGAAAAAACATGGAATAGCAACAAAAAAAAACCCGTGATTTCTAGCAAATTTTCCCTCCCTTATTTTGTTTCGTTCTGCCCTCACTTCTACTAATTCATAAGTGTTCCTTTTTAAAGGCGGAAATATTACAACTCTTCTTGGTTGAGTCATTCTTTATCTGGAAATATCTATAAACTGAGACGATATATTGACACAAGTGGAAGTTGGTTTACATTTTTCAACTTGTTCGATCAGATCTCTAGGGTCCAAACTTTGTTATGCTGGTTTTCTTTTCGACTCTTCAAACTTCTGTTGATCCACTCTTTGGTTCCTTAATGAACGAGAAGAGTAGACTTCTATTTGAGCTGGTTGATATATGACAAACACTATAAATGATTTATATAGCAAAGGTAGTATCCCCTCCTTTTCCTTGTGCGTCTCTGATGTGTGATATGTTTCTCAATTAAACAGATCTGATGTTCTTGGACAGTTCATGCCTTTGGTTGGGATGGACTGGTCACAGACAGGCGTTGCACATCTTTTTTCGGCTATCAAGGTCCGTATACTTCATTTGTTTTCTCTTCTCCCCTTTTCTTGAGTTTTATTCAGACTAAGTGTGAGAAGGTATTCTGCCACTCTGTAGTTCTGGCAAGTAATCTGTCATTAGATCCTGGATTTTATGTTAAGAATGTTCTTATATGTTGTGAATATGTTTTCTGCCCTTTTTCCTCTGTTTGCTCAGGCTCGAAATGTTTCTCACTTCTTCTAAGTAAATAAATTATTCAATTTCTCACTCATTATAGGATTAGAGTGCATGATCACTAGATAATCCTCTTTGCTGCAGGAGAATGGATATCATTTGCTTTTCCTAAGTGCACGTGCTATTTCACAGGCCTATCTCACTAGGCAATTCCTGTTTAAACTTATGCAGGTAATGATGAAAAGAAAATTTGGCTTAAGTAATCACTTATTTTCTCTCATCCATTTATTTGACTTCATTTATTTTTTGATAAATTCAGAATGGAAAGGGATTACCGGAAGGACCAGTTCTTACATCTCCTGATGGAATTTTCCCTTCTCTATTTCGAGAAGGTCACCCGTTACTCCTTTCTTTATATTGTGAAGAGTTTGTTTTTCTTTGCTCCAAACTATGCATCCCATTGAGTTTCCCATATTCTGTTTGCCATACTCTTATGAATCATGATTATTAGAATTAAACAAGCCAATCCATTATCACCTGGGTGTACTAAAAATAAGTCCATGTTGTACTTTCTATCCTTGTATAATTTTTATTGGGGATGCTGGTAGAGCATTGAAGTAGAAGTAAACTGTTGTCGCTGCTTACTGTTTGCGTCTGCTCCTCTTTGATGAGCATATTTGCACCATAACCTGACTATTTCTACCCCGTGTTTCTGAAAAGCATTTCGTTACTGCCAGAGTGCTCAGATTGCTGCTCCCACTTTTATATGTTCTTTTATTTAAGTGCACTCGAAGAGTGAATATATTCAAGAGGTAACAACTATTTTATCAAAATTATCTACTCCAGTGAACATGGTAAAGATGCCTGGAAGTTATATACGATCGATCTATTGTTGGTTATTTTCTGACTTTTCTCGCACCCTCATGCTCTTATGTCATTTTTTATTTCTTTAGTTGTTTTGGCTATTTTTAACTATCTTACCGTTGACAAATACCTCTACCACACTGCAATAGGAAAGGAAAGATAGTTGTTATTTCCGGCGACGTGCCTCAAACTGTATTAGTAATAACATGCATTTAGAATGCAAACCGCATAATTGGTTCGGTGGCTGCTGGTTTCATGCAAAACGCATTATTGGTTCACTAGCTGCTATTTCATGTTTTTGCTACATCATGAACTTAAAATGTGAAAGAAGCTATTTTCTTTGGCATTGTAACTTTAACCTCCGTGCTTGCAGCATGTCTTGATTGAGAAACTAAATATTAAGTAATTCCTTCCAGAAACTAAAAATGCTCCAAATGTTGCTAATATTATGATTGAGAGATGCATCTACCCTTTTACCTTTTGCAGTGGTTAGAAGAGTTCCTCATGAATTCAAAATCGCTTGCTTAGAGGTCAGTTTCTTGATTCAGATTTGCTTCCTTTTTTTCTTAATAGAACTTTTAGCTTATTAAGCAAACGCAGTTTTGCATGTCTTCCAAAGCCATGAGGCTAGGGATGCTTTCAGACTTTTTGTTCGACGATCTGCATTGGGTAGCGTGCTTTTGTCTTGTAACTGAAATAAAGACGACTTAATTCTATATTTAGTCCAGTCTTTTTTTTTTCTAGCTTAAGGGAGTTTTAACATGTAAACGTTATACATTCCGAGTAAGAGAGTAGATGGGTATTTAGTGCTTTTGAATTTTGATGCACGAAGACTCACTGTTTACGCTAACAGATTTCCAAATGCTCAAAATGTATAAACCAGTTAGTCGATTCACTGAGATTGTGCAACTGTTTAACTGATCTTACTGCTGTTTAAGGTGATGAGAAGTTGGGTTGTTTGGCATGCCGCACTTAAATATGGCTGTGCAGAAACATCAAAATGTGTTTAATGAAATAAATTGCAAGATGGATATAATAGCTAATAAGAGAAAGCATGAAACTTTTGGAAACATCTTTTACCATAAACATAAGAAAGATTTTCTTTCTTTTTCTTTTCCTGTATTTTTTCTGTTTATCATGGGTTTTCAGTGGGAATAATAAAATATGCAAATTCTTGAGGTCAAGGAGTATCTAACTTACTGGCTCTGCCGAAGATATATTTACTAACTTTGAGCAATTTATCTTATCCCAGACCACATTTATGGGAATACATTGGGTTTGTTGTTGTTTGAGCAATTTATCTTATTATCTATGGCAACTATTGCAGATTGATAACCTGTTAACTTTCAAGTTTGCAGGATGTAAAAGCATTGTTCCCTCCTGATAGGAATCCCTTTCCCTTCTATGCTGGTTTCGGAAATAGACACACGGATGAGATCAGCTACCTCAAGGTTGGAATACCTAAAGGGAAAATCTTTACCATCAATCCAAAGGTATGTAGTCAACTGTTACCGTCAACCGTTGCAGATAACTTTTAAAGAAAGTTTTTGATGATGCTTTTTATAATCTACAGGGTCAAATTGTTGTAAATCGCCACATAGATACAAAATCATATACTTCTCTTCATTGTCTTGTCAATGGCATGTTTCCAGCCATGTCCTCATGTGAGCAGGTTGGATTTTTCGTTTTTTGTATTTTCCATGAATGATTATTAGCTGGTTAATCATGTGATAGATAAAGAGAAGTATGTGATCTGTTCCTTCAGTTTTGTCTCATCTGCAAAGAGATGTAGGATGTAATTAGATTTCTTGAAGTGGAGTATAAGAGTCACTTTCGTCGTGATGTTCACTTTAGCGACTCATCATCTTGTCTAGTCATGAACAAAGGTTTCTTTATTTAGAGACTTAAACCACTTTTAAAGTTATAGTATGTTCACTACACTCAAGTTCTCTTCCTTGTCTTCTGTGGAAGCTGAAACTTCTGTACTTGTCATCATTCTTTTTCAAAAGATGTCTGTTGTGCAAGGTCCGGAAGCGAAGTACAGCCATTTGATGTGCTCCTCTCTGCCTGCAGCATTGTTGTAGTACTGTTTTTTTTCTTGGCTGATTGTTACTGTTATCGGGGTTGGGACTGAGGTATAGTTGTTGTATCATTGTTATCTTAATTCTTTTGGATGACTCCCACTTTTAAGTGTGTCCCCTTTTGGAACACTCTGCCTATGGAAACGGGGTTGGACAAAATCTGTTTCAATAATTGAACCAATCTTAGAAAGTAAAAAGGTAAAACTTTAGGAATGTCCTTTGGCTGGAAAGTTTTTATGGCCAACATGAAAAGTCTAATAGTCAAGAGCTTTGAACCTCACCTTTTGACATGACTTTGTTTATTGAACTAAAAATATCTAAATTAAATAAGGGATAACTAGCTTATCTCACTATGGAGTGGACCTGGATAGTAAAAGTACTAACATTTTCAGCTGAAGCTAAACTATTTTCTCGATGTAAATGTTAAAGTATCCCTTGGTTGAGCGAATAGGTTGTCTCCTTGTTTGGTTTTGGACAATTCTCATCACAAATTGAGTTAGGCCCAAGGTCAATTTTCTTAATGATGCCAGGCCCTTCATTGTTGTTGTGTTTTCCAATGTTGGCCCTCTTATTATGTTATTCATGTTCCAGATGCTTAGTGCTGGATGTGCGGAGGTGTTAGGTTATCCGATATTGGTTGAGGAAAGTTTTGTTTGTTTTTTTTGTTTGTAAATGGTAAATTAGATTGCAGCTTGTTGGACATAATTAAGTAAAAGTGTGTTCTCTCTAAAAATTTAAGCTTTTAGATGAGATAGTCACACACTTCAACACAGCTTAATCAGGGTGTTAATATTGCATTATTGTATCCTATATTCTTTTGGGATATGAGTTCGTAGGTGCTATATGTGTCACCGTGTAAATGCTTCTTTGATATACATCTGATGCTGACTGAAAAGCAAAACCTTACTCTTGCCCAACAATTTTCGGTTTTCTTCAGGAGGATTTTAATTCGTGGAATTTCTGGAGACTTCCACCTATTGATTGAAAATTAGCAGTCCATCCTAAACTATTTTTTGAGATTCAAGGGTGGTACTCCCACGGCCACTGAAAGATTCAGGTAAACTATTGTTTATGCTTCAACTTAAAAACTTATTCTTGTTTCTAAGCGATAGCCTGTCTGCATGCTAAAGATATCATTTACCAAAGACAGAGAACTGAAATTACAGGATTTTGTTTGCCAAGACATAAGAATAGATTCAGAACTCAATCTGTGGTCTAATGTATATGCTTTTACTTTTTCTTTTTCTTTTGCAGCAAAAGGCTCGAGTCCATACTATAAATAGCTAGCATGTGCTTGACTGAACACACAGACAAGCTCATTGTAACTGTATATTTTGTACACTCATCCTGGAGGAAGAAAACCGTATACTCAATTTTTTCGATATTGTACTCATCAATCATAGGCTTGCCGATTTGCTTGGACATAACATGTATATACATACATAATTATGGGAGGAAAATACAAATAGGTTCCACGTCGCTCCTCCTTCAGGACGAGTTAGAACTTTGTAAATTGTTGTAGTATTATATGTTCTTGAGAAGGTGTAGATTTTGTAGTAGTTCTTTATAGAAACTTTAGCTTATAATGAACAGAACTGTTATAGCAAATTGTTATTGATATGAAAAGCTGTTTTTAGCCTGTGATAGTTCGTTGACTGTAGAGTGTGATACTAATGATGCATACATATTTGAATTGTGAATGAGACATACGAGTATATTGGACCTGCATTTGAAGTAATTATTTTGTATGAAGGCTTTAAGTACTTGGAACTGTTTAAATTTAATACTCTCGGAGTACCCTGGAACCCGCGTACCGTGAGAGTTTAGTGCATCGAATTGCCTTTTTTTTGGGTGGTACGAGTGAGAGTTCTTCGTGCGATTAACCTGCGGACTATTCTCTCTCCTTTCCTCCGATGCAAGTGTGTAACAGAAGAAGTTAAATTTTTAAATTTTAAAAGGAAGAGATAGATTATATTAATTTAAATCACAAGTGTTACAAGTCTCAAATAATATTCAAATAAATAACTACATAATATTTTTGAGAGACCCTTGAAATAAAAAAGAAAATACGAATACAATCTAATACACTCTGCCTTGTCTTCAATTTCTGTCCTCTCAAGTAAATACATCTTTTCCAGCATCGGTGCAATATGAAAGAGTCCTTTAGAATTCCTTAGAATACGAATGAGATCAAAAAGGCTCTGCCGAGGCTCGAACATCTTACACGCCTTAACAAAAAAAAAACTTTTTGATTTAACTGTCTATTTTTGTAATATACTATTTTTAATTGGTTACACATTTGATACCTGTGTAGTTGAACAATATACGAGTCACAGGATATTTTCTCGAGAAAAAATAAAAAAATAGCTAAATTTATGACTGGTAATTAAAAAATAACCACAATTTTAAACGTAATCGAAATTTAGTCACTTTTTCATTTAAAGATAAAATCTGAACAAAAATACCTTAAAGATCCTGAAATATTCCGGCATAATATGCTGGAGTTCAATTTTTTTACATATGAGGTTCCAGCACAATGTGCTGGAGTTCCAACATAATATGCAGCAAGTTTATATATAAGAGCTCCGTAATCAAGCATATTATGTTGGAACTTTTCGTGTGCTGGAGTTCTAACATAATATGCTGGAAGTTTATACGCAGGAGCTCCATAATTTCGCATATAATGCTGGAACTTTCCGTGTTTAAGCAAAATAGTGGCTATTATTTAACGACTTTACAAATGCTGGCTATTTTTGTGCTATTTTTTTTCCCTTTCATCTCAATTTATATAATACGCTCTCCTTTTAGTTGATAAAAAAGAATATTGTATTTTATATTAAATAATTTACGTAATTTACCTAATTTTACCTTTAACGAGAGAATTTATAAACATAAATATATATGGTTTATGTAAATCATAAATTTAAAAGCCTTTCCTCAATATTAAATGGAGACAAAAGAAGTATTTATAAGTGTATAAAAATTAGAGAAACTTATACAAATGTCCTAAATAAGTCTCAACTTACCGACCTCTAGCCATTAGTTATAGACTTACCAAAACTAGCCAAGCACATATAAAAATTGAAAAACCAAATAAATAAGGTTCTTTCTCTCAAAGAATCACATGCAAAAATCTCCTTCAATATTTTTAAGCGTGATTAGCAACATTAGATGCAAGACTGAAAGGAAATTTCATGGATGAGGTAGCAAATAAGGTGATGAAATACAAAAAAATATATATACAATATCCAAAAATCTAAGCAAAAAAGGAACTTTTTCAATGGGTATAATTGAAATTCATTGAAAACTATAGATAAATCAATATACAAAATTTGAGGAAGATTGGAGGAGATTTGGACTGATTTTGTATCAAAATTCATAATTAAATCGAGTTCAAAAAATTCTTCTGCGACACATGTATCAAACATGTATCACGTATGTATCTCACACACAAGTATACATGTGATACATATGTGATACACATATAATTTTTTTTATGTTTAGTTTTTACTTCGAATATTCAATTCAAACCACCTCAAAACTTCACTAAATCATCCCAAAACTAAGATTCAAGCTCCTTAAGATGTACCCAATCTATTCTAATAACACCCACTCAAAAGAAAGCAAACGTTTGACCTTTTTTACTACAAATAGCTAATTGACTAATATTAGTAATGTTGGCTATTATTAGTAATATTTTAAGAATTGGTCAATTTTTATAATGAGCTACTTATAAATGGACATAGCTGGTAGTTTCCCTAAAAATTACTACCCATTAGAGACATTGGCAGTGTCATCTTATTGGACCATCTTATAAGTAGCCTATTACAAAAATTGGTCAATTCATATAATATTACTAATATTAGTTAAATAATTATCTGTAGTCAAAAAAGGTCAATTTTTTTTGAGTGTGTATATTAGAATAGATTCGGTATATTTTAAGGAGCTTGAATCTTAGTTTTGGGATGATTTGGTGGCGTTTGAGGTGGTTTGAATTGAAAATTTAAAGTAGAATGTGAAAAAAAAATGATAGGTATAACTTGTGTACCATATTTGTATCAAATGTGTATCACATGTATATCCATATTACTTGCGTGTGAGATACATGCGCGATACATGTGTCTCAGAAGAATTTTTGGAACTAGATTTTAATTACGAATTTTGATACCAAATCAGTTCAAATTGAATTCAATCTTCCCCAAATTTTATATATTGACTCATCAATATGTTTTCAATGAATTTCAACCTTACCCACTAAAAAAAGTCATTTTTGCTTAAACTTTTAGAAAAATTATATATATATATATATATTTGTATTTTATCACCTTATTTGTTACTTCATCGAAGAAATTTATTTCCCTCTTACATCTAATGTTGCTAATCACGATTAATATATAAAAAAAAAGATCTTTGTGTCAATTTTTTGAGAAAAACAACCTTATTTTTTAATTTTTCAATTTTTATATGTATTCCGCTAGTTTTGATTACGGAAAAGGGCCTAATATACCCCTCTATTATGATATATTGTTCAATTTCATTCCCCGTTATACTATCTGTCCATTAACATCCTTACCGTCTAACAAAGTTGCAAAATTACTCCTATTTTAACGGCAGTGACCCACAAAACTAAATAAAAGTAACCCGCCCCAATTACCTGCCCGCCCCAATTGGTCTTGACCCAATCATAAACCCATAAGTTAGAAGACCACCGTAAAAACACAAACAAAACACCATATTCTAGGGTTCTTCATCCTTCCCATTCTGATAAACCCACGCCAAAAAAATCCGTTGTAAAAACACAATCAAAACAATAAATTCTAGGGCTTCTTTTTCGTAGTGTTCTAAGTATTTAGGTGGTCGGAAACATCAAAACAATATAGGAAAATAGTTGTTCGTCGAAGAGGATCTGCCGATGTGGGGAAGTTGCTAATCACTTTACTTCAAAAACTCAATTAAACCCTGGTAGAAGATTTTACAAATGTCCGAAACCTGAGGTAGTTTTTATTTCTCTATTTCAATCCGTGTTACAATTTCTAACTTTATATGTTGTTGTACAACTAAAAATTGATCCATGTAATGGTGTACTTATGAGCAAATGTCATTTGGATTTGCACCTCATATATGTTATGATTCAGATGCTGTAGACATGTCATTTTTGACCCTCCTCGTGATTTTATACAGTATAGCATTTAAATATTTAGTTTAGGTCTAATATCATTATTTTTTACTAGTTTTGACTATTTTACTTTATTTTAAGCACCAAAAAAATAAAAAGAATAAAAATTACAAAAAAATATTTTTTAATTAATTAAGAGTAACTTTATTTTATAAACACACTATATCTTTTTTTTTTTAGTCTTCCTAGCCCAAAACTAAAATCCAACAAGCCACGGACCCAACCCAATTCCCAAGCCCATTCCCCTTAACCCAATACCTATTAACCTAACCCTAAAACATATACCCATATAAATAGACCTAATTGTATACAAAGATGGAGGACCTTCCCTAGAGAGCTAAAAAAAAGTTGCGCAACAACTTAAGAAAAAATAGAGAACAAAAAGAACTAGTAGCTAAGAGTAGGCTCGTCCTTCTTCTTCCTAGAAATAGCGCCACAATAGCCAATCCACCACCTAAAACGCCTCCATTTTCCTTCAAAAAATCACCACTGTTACACTATTTTTCAGCCATTAAATTGCAGCTTTGAAGCACCATTTAGCCACCTGCAAAAACCAACCAAAACACAAGCGAAAATCAGCTATGAAATCATTAAAAACCAGCTGAAAACCCATCCGAAATCAGCTCCAAAACCTCCCGAAACACCACCAAAACATCACCACCCAAACAACAACCTCTTTTTAACAAAAGCCAGTGTGCCGCCGGACCTCTAAATCCAGCTAAAAATTCGTCGTAATTTGGTCGATGTTTCGAGTGAAGCTACAGTTCCGGTTCGAAGTCCTGTTCGCGTTTTTGGCTCCGAAATGGTTGCTATTTTGGTCTTTGACAGCTGAACAATCATCATATATGTACAAGACTTTGTTTGGATTTTCCTCGTAAATAAAGTTTGGTTTGAGTGTTCTGCCAAAACTCAACCAAGAGTGTAAATAGGGAAACAACTTTTTAGGTACTGTTCATGTTTGTTATCTCCTAAGCATATTTTTTTTATTGCTATATTGGCTTATTATCAGTCATAACCCTATATATATATATATATGTGTGTGTGTGTGTGTGTGTGTGTGTGTGTGTGTGTGTGTGTGTGTGTGTGTGTGTGTGTGTGTAATTCATTTCATATGAGGTTTTATATTTGTTGATTTGGACTTGTTGAAATTGCTTATTGGGGGATTTCTTCCGAGAATAGTTAGATCGCGTTTTAAATTATCACGATTATGTACACGTACGCGTGACATAGTTACAATACCATTAAATATTAAAGTATACATTCGCGTAACTTTGAATAATTCTTCTGGTAACTAAATATACTTTTTCTTAAAATTGTGTATAAGTTTACGTAACACAAATAAATGTTAAAATGAACACTCGTAGAGACACCTTTAGGAACGGATTATTTAAAATTATTATCGAAATTACGTACATGCTCGCGTGACGTGATTTCGATTTCTTTTACAAAACAAAATTACGCGCTTGCGCGACTTTGGCTATTTATTCAAAAGGAATCAAGTATTGTGAACTATGTACACGTCCGCGTGACATGATTTTTGACACGTCCAATTTCTGCGGGTTTACGCATACGTGACTCGTCTTGAAATAACTCTTTGAATACAAAAGAATAATTAAAGCGGTAAGAATTTAAAAGATGCACATAGGTATAAAAGTAGTAATTAAATAATTTAGGCCAAGTTTAATCATTAAGCGATCGTGCTAGAACCACGAAACTCGTGAATGCCTAACACCTTCTCCCGGGTTAATAGAATTCCTTACCCGGATTTCTGATTCGCAGACAATTTAAACAGAGTCAAAATTCCTCGATTTTGGGATTTCTAATAAATAAATGGTGTCCCGGAACACCGTAAAAAATCCGGGTGGCGACTCTGAAAAATAAAATAAATCCCAAATTCGAATAATGTCACTTTAAAGTAGAAAAACTCCCTTATTACCCTCATCGGTGAAAAATGAGGTGTGACAGCTCTAGCAACTCTGCTGGGGAACGAACCCAGAATCTCTGGTTCAGGGTTCAAGAATTCGAGCTTGTTAATGTGATTTTACTTGGCTTTATTAATTGTGATATTACTGTATTTTGTACGCTCAATGTGCTAATTCTTATTTATTTACCGCTTTGATATTTATTTGAACTGCATTTAAACTGCCTTCTTACGTCTCCCTTCTGAGTCTTCTNGGTACGTCGCTCCCACCCCGACTCGGGTTGTCCGCTCGGGTAGCCAAGGTCTAGAACAAAACCCCAGGTTTAACCCTAGAATGACAAAACCTCATGCCGGATCCCTAGTAGGAACGATTATATCTACATCACGTGCGTTTTTGACTTAGGGGACTCAACACAGGGGTTGAGTCCGTCTAGGACAGGTGTACCTGAAACAAAAAGACCATCCTGATGCATCCTACTTGCTATACGTGCATTATTTGTCTCGGTTTGTTGTTGACCAGCTAAAGAAAGAAAGAAAAACAATAGAAAAACCAAGAGTAAGGGAGGAAAATCAAAAAGAAAAGAAATCCAAAAATATTTTCTTTCTTTAAAAAGTCTTTATCTCAAAAATTTCAAAAAAAATCATCAATCAATAATCAAAATCCAAAATACTTTTTTTTTCTCTCTTTATCTTGAAGTATTTTTCCCAAAAATTCAAAAAAGAAAATGGAAAATCAAAACACAATTAGAAAACATTTTCTTTCTTTTATAAATCCTTTCTTTCGAAAAATCAAATCAAAATCCAAAAAAATAAAAATATTTTTCTTACTTTTTAAAAGTCTTTCTTTCAAACATTTCAATCAAAATATAAGAAAAAAATATTTTTCTTTCTTCTTTAAAGCCTTTCTTTCAAAAATTCAAGAAAATAAAATAAACGAAATTCAAAAAAAAAAAAAGAGTTAGTTTTATTTACTTCATTCTCAGTCTTCCCGAACTACGCAAGATCTGATTCATGCAGGCGTCATGATACGTAGGCAATCCCTATCGGATTCGATCATAGCCATAAACAAATTGAGTGAAAAATAAATAAGAAAAAGAAAAATTGAGTGAAAAAAAAAGAGAGCGAAAAACAACGAAAAAAAGAGAAGAAAGAAAAGAGTGACAGAAATAACAAAGAAAAAAAGAGAGCAAAAGATAACAAAAGGAGAGAAAAAGAAATCGAGATATGAAAAAAAATTCAAAAAAAAGAGAGAGAAGAGGGAGAGACAAAATTGGAAAGGGACATTCAAAGGCCGGGATGAAACACGCAACCGTTCAAACACATGGTAGAAACGTTTAACTGTTAGGTGCATTGCATCCCCAATATGCGATTCCCTATTTGTTTAATGTCTCAAACTAACCAGGTTGTTGTATGTGCAAATAAGATAGGTCATATTTAGGTGGTTGGTTTTGTTGTTAGTCTGACTTCTCGTCCTTCACAAGCTCCAAAGACAGAGATGGCCTCCGCAAGCAATCCACCGATCATCAGTCCTGAGGATAGCCCGTCATCGGCTATTCCGCAGTCGGAATCAGCAACTGCTAAAGAAAATAGAATGTTACGTCGCCGCATGTTGGAAATGTGGGACGCCTGGTCTAACGGTAGGGAACCGCCAAATGTAATCCCTGGTTTTCTCAAGTTGATCCCTGGTTCAGATGGGCTTTCCAACATCCTTGTGCCCAACTCAATCTTCCCATGTGTCCACCCTCTAATGTCGCGTAATGGCCTGGAAATGCCTTCTGTGGATCACCCCCAGGCCCCAGATTCAAGGGCACATCCAACAATGTTCGTTGCACCACCAGTCTCTACTACGGCACATCCAACAGTGCCCAGGCCAAACTCATACCCTCAGTACTCGCAATATGAGTCTCCCATGGGTCAGCAAAGAACAATGAGAAGCCCCGAGTAGAAAGAAATGGCTCGGAAGGTGAGAAGCCTAGAGCAAAGCTTAAAGGACATACAGAGTTTGAGTGGTCAGAAGAGTCTCTCCTACTCTGATTTATGCATGTTTCCACATGTTCACCTGCCAGTTGGTTTCAAGACGTCAAAATTTGAAAAATATGACGGGCACGAAGACCCAATTGCTCATTTGAAACGATATTGTAACCAGCTAAGGGATGCTGGTGGAAAAGAGGAGTTGCTAATGACCTACTTTGGGGAAAGCCTCACCGAAATCGCTTCTGAATGGTATATGGATCAAGAAATTACCCATTGGCATGTGTGGGATGATTTGGCCCGAGACTTTGTCCTCCAGTTCCAGTATAATGTGGACATCGCTCCTGACAGGAACTCTTTGTCCAATCTGAAAAAGAAAACTGCGAAAAACTTTCGCGAATACGCTGTCAAATGGCGTGAACAAGCTGCCAGGGTAAAGCCTCCCATGTACGAAACTTAAATGGTTACGGTCTTCCTACAGGCCCAAGAGGCGAACTACTTCCAGAACATGATGTCTGCTATGGTAGACCGTTAGCTGAAGCTATCAAAATTGGGGAGATGGTCGAAAATGGTTTGGAAACGGGCCGAATCTTGATTCAATCTGCTCTTAAGGCCACATCACAAGTCGTTCAGAATGGTTCGGAGGTTTTGACGAACAGAAACGGGAGAGAAGAGGGAGCCATGATGGTTTCAGGCCCTAGGAATTCTCGACGACCTCGGGAATATCCAAGCCCATTTCCCAGAGCTTCACAACACTATTATCCTCGTCAGGAAGCAGCCTATGTTATGTCCCCTCCCCCTATGCGGTGATGAACACACAACCTTACACACATCCACAAAATTATACCTAAAATCGAGCTCCACTTCCCAGAAATGCCCATACTTTCCAAGCTCCATGTAATCCCCAATCAAATGTTTCCCAATACAATCCTCGCCCAAGAGAGCCTTTCAAAAAGAATCAGTTCACCCCTATTGGTGAATCATACTATGGATTGCTCCAAGATTTGGTCAAGATAGGTCTACTGCAGCCAGTGGCCCCAAATCGGCCGAACCCCGAGTCCCCATCGCACCGGGCTGATGCTAGATGTGAATACCACTCAGGAGCAGTGGGGCATGACACTGAAGATTGTTGGACTCTTAAAAGAGAAGTGGAAGGCCTCATCGAGGTCCAAGCAATAGTGTTTAGGGATGAAGAAGACCCTAATATGATGAACAATCCCCTGCCTGCTCACACTGGGCCAGTAGTCGGGATGATTTGGGAAGATAAAGAATTTGATCCGGTACTGAAGGCCATTGCAGCCATTGCCGAAATAGAAGAAAATCCAAATAACGATCGCCAAGCCTGAAGGTTCCCCCCATCAGATGGGAGTCTCGGTAGCCAGTCTTGATATCCTTTCTGCGTACGGATTATCCCAGGGTGTTATCCGGATGATTTACTTTATTGTCTTACTTTCTAATGTAAACCCTTCTATCTTTAAACTTCAAAACAAAACAAAATAAAATAAAAAAAGTCATCAAATGGAATTAATATTTCATTTTCCAACAATGTCTCTTTTATTAATCTTGTCTCTTTTCTTACTCTACTTTTAGTTCTGTTTAAATGCAGATTTCAATAACATGACATGCTTGCGGACTTCATACCTAGATCCTAAAATGTTGTCAGACCTTGAAATAATGAATCAAGAATCAGAATGCAAATGAAGTTGGGTTAAGGAAATAAAACCATGAATCGGAATAGCCAAAGGAAAATTGGTTCAGATTGAAAAGGTCCATACAGTACTACTACCAAAAGAGTGCGTTTGTACTTGGGATACATCAGAGAAAATGTCCCTGAAACAACTGTCGACGCAGGTGCAGTCAAAAGATCTTAAAACGTTGTCAGACTTCGAAATAATGAATCAAGAATCAGAAGGCAAATGAAGATAGATTAAGGAAATAAAACAATGAATCGGAACAACCAAAAGAAAATTGGTCCAGATTGGAAAGGTCCATGCATTGCAACCAGAGTACTGCCAAAAGAGTGCATTGTACTTGGGGCTCGAAGAAAATGTCCCTAAAACAACTGTCAATGCAGGAGCAGACAAAAGGTACTATGTTTGATCCTCCATATATTTTCAAATGTTCTCCGGTTGGGATGACGAAGGCTTTCATTCTCGCTACCCAAACACCACTAACCCTTTTACAAACCCTTTGAGCCGGTTACTCTTCTTTGATTACCCTCTTTGGAACCCGAAAGTGTCATTGGAAAACAAGAAAAAAAGAAATGTTGAAAAACAAAAAAAAATGAAAAATAAAGAGGAAAAAGAAACAAAAAATGATGAAATGAAAAAAAAGAGAAAGAAAAAAAGAAAAATAAAATAAAAGAAAAGAGAAAACAAAACAAGACAGAGGAAAAAAATGACAAAAATCAAAAACAAAAATAAAAGTTTCCTAAACTACGTCTGACTTGATTCCGAAAGGATACGTAGGCAGCCTCTCACTGGGGTTCAGTCACACCAAAATAAAAATCCACATTCCCCCAAAATTTTAAGTTAGGGTAAGTGTTAAGATTCGGCAATGAGTCGCCTGAAAGGTTCCAAAGTTGTAATTCAACCCAAATTCTTTTCACCAAAAACCCTGTTCAAGTCCTTCCGATCAATCGGCAAAGATGTCCAAAATTGGAGGATACAGTTGTTTGTATCTAATACAAGCAAATGAGAGAAATTAAAATGAGAGAGTCTTATCGGTGAAAACCCACACGGGCACCGTGAGGCGACGGTAAGTAGAGAAATTGAAAATGAGAGTCTTGTTAGTGAAAACTCGCAAAGAGCGCTACAAGGCGATGGTGAGAAGAGAAATGAAAGAGATCAGTTGGTGAAAACTCGCAAAGGGCACCACTGATCGAAAAGAGGATCATCAGTCACTGACATTGACACAATCTTGAGCAAGGTTTCTCGGTTTTGATGCATAGTTGTGATGAATTTCTGAGAATCGGACGGTTTACACGGATCAGGCATCCAGTCCAAAAGGCATGTCATGTTCATTGAAGTCTGCATGCACTCCAGATACGTCCTTCTTTCCTTTCCCCGAAAGGGACACCTCTTGTTTAAATTCGTTGTCCATTCTGTCATTTATTTTTCTTTTGAATCCCTTTCGGTCTAACTTTGTTCCGAAACTAAGGCAAGGAAAGGATGGCAAGACTGATTCACATGGCTCTCATTTGACATGGGCTAATATGCAAAAGGCGCCCAGCCTCGTCAGAGGCATCGAGTCGATCTCGACTGGCCATGGCGGCCGATGCTTCAAACTCAAAAACCTTGAAAGGAGAAAATCAAATTGAAGTGCCTATAAAGGAGAATGAAGTTGACAGGTTGAGTCTCACGTGGCTAACCATCTCGGCAAGGTTTGAAAAGTCGAAATATTCCAAATGCCATAAAGCTAAAGTTGGAAGAAAGAAGCTAGAAATGAAAGGCCAATAAAGGCAAAATAAAGTTGGAAAGGTCAAGTCCCACACAACTAACCGTTGCAGCAGAATTTGAGGGGCCAAAACTTCCCCACGATACTCTGGAAATCCAAAAGAAAAAGCAAGTGAAAATTCTACAAAGGCAAAACAAAGTCAGGATATTGGATCCCACGTGACCAATTGCCATCCAGAAAGACAAGGTCCCCGGGATTAGAGATGTAACCCAATCCCCAATGAGCAAGCAAGTGGTCGAGATCTTCGGAGATCAAGCTGTTGAAAGTCAAGGCTGCAAAACCAACCACCGTTTCAAACTAACAAATTGTTCTTTGTTTGAAGGAAACAAGTGTAACTCAAAGCAACCTTGCAAATGCAAGTGTAACCAAAAGAAAAGGCGCAAGATCTAGAAGCAGCTCTACAGCAACAACTCCCAAAGGGAAGTTTTCTCCAAGATTCTTTCCCGCATTCACTCAAAATAAAATGGAAATGAAAAAAAAAACAATGTTGAAAATCAGCCCAAAGCTAAAGTGGTATAGGGTCTCCAAACCCTAGATACACCTTTCCCGACATAGGGTACACAACCCCTAATCGATGTTTTCTTTTCCAGCATAGGGTATACAACCCCTAGCTGATGTTTTCTTTTCCAGAATAGGGTATACAACCCCTAGCTGATGATTTCTTCTCCAACGTAGGGTATACACTTCCTACTTGATGCTGGCATAGGGTATACAACCCCTAGCTGATGATTTCTTTTCCAGCATAGGGTATACAACCCCTAGCTGATGATTTCTTTTTCAGCATAGGGTATACAACCCCTAGCGGATATTTTCTTTTCCAGCATAGGGTATACAACCCCTAGCTGATGTTTTCTTTTCCAGCATAGGGTATACAACCCCTAGCTGATGATTTCTTTTCCAACGTAGGGTATACACTCCCTAGTTGATGTCGACATAGTACAACCCCTAGTTGATGACTTCTTTTTCCAGCATAGGGTATACAACCCCTAGATGATGTTTTCTTTTTCCAGCATAGGGTATACAACCCCTAGCTGATGTTTTCTTTTCCAACATAGGGTATACAATCCCTAGCTGATGATTTCTTTGCCATCATATGGTATATAACCCCTAGCTGATGTTTTCTTTTCCAACGTAGGGTATACACTCCCTAGTTGATGTCGGAATAGGGTATACAACCCCTAGCTGATGATTTCTTTTCCAGTATAGGGTATACAACCCCTAGCTGATGTTTTCTTTGCTGGCATAGGGTATACAACCCCTAGCTGATGATTGCTTTTCCAACATAGGGTATACAACCCCTAGCTGATGTTTTCTTTTCCAGCATAGGGTATACAACCCCTAGCTGATATTTTCTTTTCCAATGTAGGGTATACACTCCCTAGTTGATGTCGGCATAGGGTATACAACCCTTAGCTGATGATTTCTTTTCCAGCATAGGGTATACAACCCTAGCTGATGTTTTCTTTTCCAGCATAGGGTATATAACCCCTAGCTGATGTTTTCTTTTCCAATGTAGGGTATATAACCCCTAGCTGATGTTTTCTTTTCCAATGTAGGGTATACACTCCCTAGTTGATGCCGACATAGGGTATACAACCCTTAGCTAATGATTTCTTTTCCAACATAGGGTATACAACCCCTAGCTGATGTTTTCTTTTCCAATGTAGGGTATACACTCCCTAGTTGATGTCGGCATAGGGTATACAACCCCTAGCTGATGATTTCTTTTCCAGCATAGGGTATACAACCCCTAACTGATGTTTTCTTTTCCAGCATAAGGTATATAACCCCTAATTGATGTTTTCTTTTCCAGCATAGGGTATACAACCCCTAGCTGATGTTTCCTTTTCCAGCATAGGGTATACAACCCCTAGATGATGATTTCTTCTCCAACGTAGGGTATACATTCCCTGGTTGATAATTTCTTTTCCAATCAAGGGTATACATTCCCTGGTTGATTTCTTTTCCCGACACAGGGTACACTCCCTAGTCGATGCCAATCAAGGGTATACATTCCCTGGTTGATGATTTCTTTTCCAATAAAGGGTATACATTCCCTGATTGATTTCTTTTCCTGACATGGGGGCATACACTCCCTAGTCGATGCCGATCAAGGGTATACATTCCTTGGTTGATGATTTCTTTTCCAATCAAGGGTATACATTCCCTGGTTGATTTCTTTTCCCGACGCAGGGTATACACTCCCATAGTCGATGCCAATCAATGGTATACATTCCCTGGTTGATGATTTCTTTTCCCGACGTAGGGTATACACTCCCATAGTCGATGCCAATCAAGGGTATACATTCCCTGGTTGATGATTTCTTTTCCCGACGCAGGGTATACACTCCCATAGTCGAGGCCAATCAAGGGTATACATTCCCTGGTTGATGATTTCTTTTTCAATCAAGGGTATACATTCCCTGGTTGATTTTTTTTTTCCAACACGGGGTACACTCCCTAGTCAATGCCAATCAAGGATATACATTCCCTGGTTGATGATTTCTTTTCCAATCTAGGGTATACATTCCCTGATTGATTTCTTTTCCTGACATGGGGGCATACACTCCCTAGTCGATGCCGACCAAGCGTATACATTCCCTGGTTGATGATTTCTTTTCCAATCAAGGGTATACATTCCCTGATTGATTTCTTTTCCCGACATGGGGGTATATGTGTGAGACCCCATGTGTTTTTTTTTCTCTCTTCTCTTACGTAACGTGGCGTTGTTATATAAGG
>ML399021.1:0-33868 GCA_005239525.1 Nicotiana knightiana | reverse complement strand
AGTGTATGGATTAAAGGGAGATTCTGCAGGGGGTCCTGATGGATTCACAGGAGCATTCTATCACGCATGTTGGGACATAATTGGGGAGGATATATATCAAATGGTGTTGGCATTCTTCTGTGGACAACAATTGCCAAAATGTGTCACACATACAAACCTGGTGTTGCTGCCAAAAAGGAAGGAGATCACTACATTTTCAGATATGAGGCCAATAAGTTTAAGCAATTCTGTCAACAAGATCTTTTCAAGGGTGATACAGGAAAGGTTAGTGGAGCTGATTCCAAATCTGATATCAGAAGAACATGCTGGTTTTGTGAAAAGGAGAAGCATAGTGGAGAATGTATTGCTTACACAGGAGATAATCACAGACATCAGGCTTCGAACAAAGGCTGGTCCAAATGTGGTAATCAAATTAGACATGGCTAAGGCATATGATAGACTCTCATGGTTGTTTATGACGAAAATGTTAAGAAAGTTTGGCTTTTCAGAGATATTTATAGGAATGATATATGATATAATTGGAAATAACTGGTACTCTGTGCTCATAAATGGTCAACCACATGGTTTTTTTAAATCATCTAGAGGTGTTAAACAAGGAGATCCTCTATCCCCTACGTTGTTCATCTTGGCTGCTGAAGCTCTATCGAGGGGATTAAATGCCTTACACATGAAAAAGGAGTTCTGTGGATTTGGTATGCCCAAATGGAGTCCTAAGATAAACCATCTGGCCTATGCTGATGACACAATCATATTCTCTTCATCTGATGCAACTTCATTGAGATTGATAATGGAAACTCTTCACGCATATGAAACTGCATCTGGACAGTTAGTAAATACAACTAAGTCAGCAATTTATATGCATCATTTGTCAGATCCACTGGTGATTGAGAATGTTGAACATATCACTGGTATAAGGCAACAAGAGTTTCCATTCACATATCTTGGGTGTCCCATTTTTTATGCTAGAAGAAGGATGGACTATTATCAAGGATTGATTTCCAAAGTCCTCGACAAGTTACAGAGCTGGAAAGGTAAGCTTTTATCAATAGGTGGAAGGGCAGTGTTAATAGCTAATGTACTACAAAGTATGCCAATCCACCTATTATCTGCTGTCAACCCTCCCAATAATGTAATTATAAAACTCCATAAGATATTTGCCAAATTTTTTTGGAGCAGCACAGTGGGAGGTAGTAGCAGACACTGGGCATCATGGAATTCATTAAGTATCCCATACGAAGAAGGAGGGATTGGATTTAGATCTCTATTTGATGTATCTAAGGCACTCTTTTGCAAGCTCTGGTGGAATTTTAGAACTAAGCCCAGTCTATGGAGCTCATTTGTTAGTCAGAAGTACTGCAAGAAGCTTAATGCAATAATAGTTCCATGGAGAGATGGATCACATGTGTGGAGAAAGATGTTAGAGTGCAGGGATCTAATTGAACATCAAATTCTGTGGAAACCAAGAATGGGATCATCACTTTTTTGGTTCGATAATTGGACTGGACTAGGTGCCCTATATTTCCTAGTGCCTCAAGAGTGGGGAATAGATGAAGATATTCACAATGTATCTGAGTTGGTGGAACGAGGAGCTTGGGATGTAGAAAGACTGGTGCAATTAATCCCAGAAGACATTGTAATGCATATAGTAGAAAACATTACACCTCCAAATAGTGGAAATGTCCTAGACACTCCATATTGGATGCTGGATTGTAGGGGTAACTTTACAGTGAAATCAGCATGGGAATATATTAGGAGAAGAGAGAATCCTAGGCAAGCGTATCAGATGATGTGTGTGAAAGGACTGCCATTTAAAATATCATTTTTCATGTGGAAATTATGGAAAGAAAAATTGCCATTAGATGATTTTATGAGGAGGTTAGGATACTTCATGCCTTCAAGGTGTTGGTGTTGCGCACAACCTAAAGAAGAATCACCGGTGCACTTGTTCTTTACATCAACATCAGCCTCTACTGTTTGGAAATTCTTTCTGGCTAGGGCTGGTATTAGAATGGACGGACTTTCTTTACACCAAGCTATTACCAGGTGTTGGACTGCACAAGTGAAACCAAGGATCAAACCAATAATGCAAGCCTTACCAGCATGCATCGTGTGGGAATTATGGAAGAGGAGAAATAGCTGGAAACATGGAGAGGCTGTGTCTATCAATCGTGTGATCTATCAGGTTTCAACAACAATCCAAGCATTGGTTCAGATAAGGAAACCAGGTTTAAGTGTACCTCATAGATGGCTTGAGATCTTACAAATGTTACAAAACTATACACCCAAGCTAAAATATGAGAAAGTTATGTGGGAATTGCCTCAAGAAGGATGGATTAAAGTGAATACAGATGGAGCAAGTAGGGGAAATCTAGGGAGAAGCTCAATAGGATTCTGTTTGAGAGATAAACATGGGGATCTGATTTATGCAAGTGGAAGGGAGATTGCTGATGGAACTAATAATGAAGCAGAAGCAACAGCAATAGTAGAATCATTAAGAATATGCAAAGCAATGAATTATAGGCAAATCTGGTTGCAAACAGATTCGATGATGCTCTTCAAAATTATTGAAGGAGTGTGGAAACCACCCTGGAGTTTAGTTGATCAAATGGAAGAGATATGGAGATTAAAGGATGAATGTATACTGAAGGTGTCACATATCTTTAGAGAAGGAAATAGGTTAGCAGATCATCTGGCTAACCATGCTCTAGACAGAGGAGATATAGAATGCCAAGATTTCTGGGAGCTGGATACAATGGGTAGAAGGATTATTAATAATGATAGGATGCAAAGCCCATATTTGCGAGTAAGGGTTGTAAAGAACTGATGAGTGAAGAAGAGGAGTTAACTGGATTAGGAGGAACAATGCAGTATATCATCATGCTCAAATCAATATTGAAGAGAGCATGGTGATCCATTGGTTTATTAACATGGTTTGTTGTTTTGCAGGTACAATAACTGAGATATCGTTCTATTTCGAAAGGGATCTCCAAGTGGTGGTATCAATGCTATGCATTCATTCCAAAGGAAGAACCTTAGATCTAGAAAATATCTTAGTAGCATGGAATATCATGGAAAGAAGGGTCAGCAGTAACAAGCCCAGAAAGAATTGGGCAGAGCTGGTGGAGCTGGAATGGGAACACTACACTGATGGAAAATATGCCCAGAACACTTAAGAGAATTGGGCATTATGATGATTTGAAGATGCTTATGTTATATGCTCAAATAGACTTCTGTTCGACACTAAAACCAGACAATATCACAGTAAATAAAGAGGATGGAACAAACTGGAGAAAAAGACATGAAAGAGAACTGGACAGTGTTGTATTCACAGTTCATGAAGCTGGAGCATCAACAATGTTCAGAATTTAAGAGAATTGAACACAAGAAGATACGAGTAAAACTGCCCAGACTGTGTAACAAAAATGAACAGGGATAGATGGACAGAGGAGTCAGCAACAATTCAATAATGATAACAGGATGAAAAGCTGGTTTAGAAACTTGGGGATCACATCTGGTTACATTGTACAAATCCTTTGAGACGAGTACAAGGTAATCATGTTTTTCACTAACTTAGTGTTCTTTTTTGCAGGAAAGAGTAGTGTACTCATGTGTTGCCATTCAATACGACTTCAATGGGTGGTATTAGTACAATGTACTCATTCCCTTGAAGAAGGAAAGATGGAATACACAAGTATGGAAGAAGGATATTGGACAATGTGAGAGTCAATCAACACAATGACTGTTTTATATTCGAAATCATAAATCATAGAGCCACAACAGCATACCAGGGATAATGCAGCAAGAAAAAGGAGATCAGATGAAAGCTCAGTTGCTACACACAATGTTTCTTCAACACTGCTGGGGTGAGGCAGTCAACAGTGTAGCATACAACTAATAGCCACGACCATTAAGATATGGAAGTTAATTCAAGCAATGGATATGAAATATACAAGTAAGGAGCAGCATAGTTTGAGTGAACCTTTGGACAACAAATTTTACAGTTTCTTGGATAGTTTCATGCAATCGTTAGATAGTAGTGTTCATATTATTAGTATATCAGTGTGTAATATCAAGTTTGGGAGTCTCATTCACAAACTTGATAATAGGATCTATGTAGTAGGCATAAATTATGGTTTTGCATCTCGCAAGACGACATGATACTCTGTTTTATTTTAATATATATAAATAAATACTAGCCCTAAGCACTGCCTAGTGGATTGCCAAAAATATATATATATATAGAGAGAGAGATAAAGAAAGATGAGAGAAGAAAAACGAGAATAACATCTCAAGTTTGTTCGGTAATATTTTACTATACCATTAATTTCTTTTCTCTTTTCCACGACAATTTTTTTTTCTTCTTCTTGAAGAAAATCTTCTAATGAAAAATGCAGTTCATGAAAGTTCTAATTATAACAACGTATACGGTCAGAACGGGCTTGCCCTTTATATGACTAATCGAGGTTGGAACATGATAGATCAAGGTTCGACCTCGTGTTATATCGAGCCATAGTGCGGAGTTTGATTGCTGAGCTTGTAATTCAGAAACCGATCAAGGTCGAGATCGGCCAAGATTGAGACCAAGCAAAATAAAGATCGAGAAAGACCGATGGAAGTTTACCTAGTCAAGTAACAATAAGCCGAAATATCCGTAATCAAGCAAGGATCACGGCGGAAATCGACATGTATCAATATGAGGCCAATTAATTAGCCAATTATGAGATTGCTTATTGTATTTAGAGTTTTAACAAATGTATGACTCTCATACTATATAAAAGGGGTCTAATCATTTGTAAACGATCATCATATTCACGCAATACAAAGCAATATTCTCTAGTTTTCATTATCTTGTTACTCTGTGCTTATATCAACTGAAACACCACTTGGTTCAAGGACGATCGAACTTGAGGGACAAGGCTATTTGATTCGTTTAGTTTGCATTTATTTCTTTTACAGTCAACTATATATATATATATATATATATATATATATATATATATATATATATTCTCAATTTGTGCCAAGTTATATCATGTATCCTTAAAATCACGTATAAATTCAATTGTTATCCATTTTTAGGGTAAACAGTTTGGCGCCCACCGTGGGGCTAAGAATAATAGTGGTTACTCTATGCAAACTTTCATAACGTACACTACCTTTTCACTTTTTCTTTGAAGTATCTTTGATTCCAGGATCAGAATGTAGAACTCTTAGTCAGCACCCCTTAACATCGGCTATGGTTCTGGCCACCACAGCGAGAATGATAATGTAGCACCAGGAAATGACATACCCCCTGTTGACCTCGATGGATTTCCAGCTGTATATCCAATCGACGTCAGCTCACATGTAGCCCTCAATGCTGATTTGGTAGTCGACCCCGAGGGCAGTGTCCGCCGAGACAATCGATCAACCGCTCAAAGTGCACGCAGTGGTGAGGACGGCGGGGTCAACCTACAAGTGATCTTCAAAATGTTGTAGGCCCAACATGCAGCGATAACCCAACTCCAAAATCAAAATCGCACGCCGAGCAGGGTCGAGCTCGAGTCGTCCCAGAAAATTGTACACAGGGTTGAATCAGTCTCAAGGGAATCGAGTGAGAAAGAATCGGAGACCAATCATCCTATCATGAAGATGCTCGAAGAACTTACAAAGAGAACCGAATCGGAGGAAAAGAAGATCGAGAAAAATGACAAGAAGGAGGAAACATATAACTCCTGGTTGGTGATCTCGTTCAAGTCACACCTCTATTTGAGGATGTGAAACAGTCGATGCAATAGTAATACCCAACTTAGAGTCGGGGTCGAATTCCACAGGGAGCTATATGAACGGGATTTAGAGTATATATTATGGTGAATGAGCTTGAACTCTCTTAAATTACACTTCCACGAATTTGGTTGATTCTGGGTCTAGTTTAAACTAAGGTTGCAATTCAAATAAATGAAACTAAGAGTGTTTTTTTGTTGTTTTCAAATAGTGTAAAAGGCCTAGGGTTATGACCTTCACCTAGATGTTTACCTAATGGATTGTAAATCTTAAAGCTTGTTTTGTTGGTAGGGGTGTATTATAGCTATCAACACTCAAGTACCCACTCAATACCTCTCAGTAAGAGAGTGATGTTGCCCAATTTGGCCTTGTCAAGTCCAAATGGGTGTTAAACCAAACAATTGATAAAATGCTCAAGTCGGGTTTTACTATCTCTAGGTTCAACCCTTTAATTGGGACTATCAATCTCTTGATTTCATCCCAAATTCTTGTTAGCCACGTTTTCCTAGACTAAGTCTCTCTTTCTCAAGTAGAGACCAAGTCAAATAGGCATGAACTAATGTTTGCAACCATTAATTCTACAATTAAAAGCAAGAATAAGGCTAAATAATAAACACCCAACCATAAACAATTCATAAATCAAACACCCATTAGGATTACACACTAGGTTTGGGTCACAACCCTAGTTAAAAATCTAGCTACTCATAATGGGTATAGAAGAAAATAGAGAAAAAAAGATGATAAAACTCATATTGAAAGATTAAATGATAAAATTTCAATGTCAAATCACCAAAGTAAGCTAAAGTTTCCTAAAAAAATAAGGAAACACATCTACAGGAGTTCCAATATTCAAAACTTGACCTAAATTCGTGAAACTAATATATTTATACAAAGCTATAAATTTCAGACAAAAATGCCCTTTCAGAGGTTCTGCGGCGGCACAATTCATGTGCGGTCCGTACTTTTATTTAATCTTGACAGGAGCTGGATCTACGACCACACAATTTTGGAATGCAGCCACATCTCTTATATTCTGCGGTCCGCACAAATCTTGGTGCGACCGCACAGGGGCCTTCTGCGGACCACACAATTCTGAGTGCGGCCGCGTGGCTGTCTTGTGCGTTCGCAAAATAATTATGCGGTACGCATTTCCTTTAGGCCTGAAATGTTAGCTCTATGAACTTATGCTGTTGGTTAGCTTCTGCGACCGCACAATAATTGTGTGGTTCGCACTTTGCATTAGCACTCTGATGGATTTCCTTCGCATTCTGCAGCCGCAGATGGAAATCTCTGGTCTGCACTTGAGCCTTTTTGCCTGATTTTTATCCTCGAGTTTAGATCACTCCTTCTTTAGTTGTATTTCATCTTCGTGGCTCATTTTCCAAACTTCTGCAATTAAGCATATTTCATCAATTTTCGGGAATACAATTAAACACTGTTGGACTAAAACAAAAGTAAAAAGGCGCTAATAAGTAGTCAAAATCCCCACTTATCAACTCCCCCAAACTTAAGCTTTTGCTTGTCCTCAAGCAATTAAAGTAATTCCCACCTCCACAAATTAAGAGTTATTCCAGATAATCTAAGGTTCATCAATCACACTTCAATTGGGACCAAAAATTACCCACAACACTTATGAATTATCAACAAGACAATGATTTGAATTGTAAGCACCAATAGTTCTAATGTGACACTTGAGCATCAAGAGTTGACTTTATTCATCAAGGAGGCTCTCTCTTTCATGTAGGGCATTTTGGATCCCAAACTCCTCCTCCTCCTCTACTCTCCGTTAGCATATCTCACTTAAGAATGTAGCACTAAATTCAAGGATTTGTGAAAAGTTCGCTCGTCTCTCTCAAAAGAATGTCACAAGTACGACTCTAAGTACCATATGCTTTCCCCTCCTGTAAATCACCACTAATATATGTTCACTCATATTGAAATCACGTAAGGCTTTTTCGGAATGTAATGAAGGCTTTTGGACTAAGGTAGGAAATGTTGGAATAGAACAGGTTCATCTTTCCTTAATCACTCCATTTTCTCTTTTTGGCTCATGTTTTGCCGACTGTTTGAGGCATTTTTTTTTCCTTAGGGGAACTAGAGAGACTTAAAATCACTCTTTCTTGGTAATGATATTCATTTTCTCATCTTTGTTTTCTCCATGCTTTGCATCATTGCTTTTCTTTGAATCCCTTCAACTCTTCACTTTATTCACTTTTTTTTTGCATTTTCTTTTGTTCTTTCTTTATTTTGCTTTGACTTTCATTTCTTCATTTATTTTATCATTTTGTACCTTGATACCACTTTCAAACTCCTCGTCTCTCCCCCAAACTTATGTTTTAGCCAATTGTTTCTCAAGAGTGTTAAGAAAAGCTCGGGGGCCAAGAGAGGGTCACTACAAAACGGGTAAAGGCTTGTAACATGGTTATCAAATGAGAAAGTTTTTAGGCTCAAAAGGGTTGACTAGGGATAACAACATTTGTGGGCTATGGAAAATTACAAACGGGTCAAGGAGAGTGTCACGACCCGAAATTCCCACCGTCGGAACCGTGATGGCGCCTAACGCTGAACCCGCTAGGCAAGCCAACGTGAATATTCAAATTTTCATTATTTATTATTAGATGAATACGGGTGAAATACAACATTTTTCGTAAATAAAAATATGAAAATGAAACATACTATATATCTATAACTCAATCCACTGCTTTTATGAAATACCCAAAATAACCAAATCCTAGATCTTTGGGGTCACAATATCACGGACTATCTATGAATAATACATGTAATGGTCTGAAAGAAGTAAACACATCTGTTTCTGAATTAACTAGAACAGAAATAAAGAAGTAGAAGGGGCGAAGGCTTGCGGACGCCTGCAAGACTACCTCGGTGTCTCCGACTGGCTGAAGGCAGCCTCCTAGCTCTAATGTCCAAAGGGTCCTGTACCGGGATCTGCACAACAAAAGATGTGCAGGTGTTGTATCAGTACAACCGATCCCATGTACTGAGTAAGTGTCGAGCCTAACCTTGGCGAAATAGTGACAAGGCTAGGACACGAAAATCAAGACAACTTGTGCAATTTAGTAATATTCGGAAGAAATAATAACAACAAGAGTAACCAATTAAGTAAAAGGGAAAAGGGGGAAACATGCTGGGGGAAAGCAATATAAGATAACAAAAATAACAAAATAAGACAACAGTCAATTATCTAAGTGACAGCAGGAAATAACAATCACACAGAAAACAGTGCACGACATCACCCTTCGTGCTTTTACTCTCATCCTCACCAAATAATAATATAAAAGCAAGTGCACGGCATCACCCTTCGTGCTTTTACTCTCATCCTCACCAAATAATAAATAGAAATGGCACGGAGTCACCCTTCATGCTTTTAATATCATAACATGGCATGACATCACCCTTCGTGCTTTTACACTCTCATCCTCACAATAATCAATACACGACACCACCCTTCATGCTTTTACACTCTTCCTCACAATAATCAATACATGACATCACCCTTCGTGCTTCACACTCTTCCTCACCCAAACAATATCAATAGTAGAAGTTTGGCAAAGAAAAATCAACAATGTGAATCATAAATCATAACATCCCGGCAAGGAAACAACAATATAAATATCACTATCCCGGCAAGGGACACAACTATAACCAATCTCGCTCAAGTACATATCTTTACACAAGATTCCTTAACCGAATGAATACTCAACAATATCCATTACCAAGAATTTCCACCGAATGAACAACCACTAAAGTGAAATTTAAGTTATAACACAGTAAATATCAATGAAAATCACATAATTCATAATTTCTGACTCAGCGTGCTTGACACCAACGTATAGGTACTCGTCACCTAACCTATACGTTGAACATGGTATAAACACATAGCAAATAAGAGTCAACACCTATTCCCTCAAGCTAAAGTTAGGCCAAACACTTACCTCGACTTCCACGACCAAAATCAAGCCTCAATCACTCCTTTTCCTTTTGAACTCGACTCCAAATCGATTGTATCTAGACATAATTGACTCAATAACATCAATAAATGCTAAATAATTCAATTCCAATACTTAATTACATATTTCCTATCATTCTTCCCAAAAAGTCAAAAATCGACCCCGGGATCGCTTGGTCAAAACACGAGATTCGGACCAAAACCCGATCACCCATTCACCCACGAGTCCGAATATGAAATAAATCTTGAAATCCGACCCCAAAACGAGGTCTAGATCCCAATTATACAAAAATCCCTAACTCTACCCAAATCCCTAATTTTCTACCCTTAAGAACATGATTTAGGCCTAGAAATCTAATGGGTGTTATTGGAAATGGAAGAAAATGAGTCTAAGATTACATACCTATGAACTTGTAGTGAAGTTCCCTTTCAAAAATCTCCGAATTTGGAGTTTGGAAGAAGAAGTTATGAGTTTTTGAAGAATGCCCGAAATTGGTACTGTTTTTAAATAACTGGGCAGATTTTCCCTATGCGTTCGCGACAGGACTAATGCGATCGCATAGTTACCTTTCCCCCACCCTACGCGATCGCGACCTCAGTGGTGCGTTCGCACTGTGAAAAACCTACCTAGCCCCCAGGCCCCTCTATACTCTATGCGTTCGCGTCTCCATGGGTGCATTCGGGTAGAGTAATTTTCCTATGCTCCGCGTTCGCACCTTGCACTATGTGATCGCACAATGTTATCCAGCCGCTTTCCCCGCTTGTGAATTGCGTTCGCATGGATACCTATGCGTTCGCATAGTGTAAATTTCCTGGACACCAACAACAGCCACAAGACACCAGATTTTCTAAGTAAAAGAATCACCCCGAAAGCCTATCCGAAACTCACCCGAGCCCTCAGGGCTCCAAACCAAATATGCACATAACCTCAAAAACATCCTACGGACTTACTCGTGCGATCAAATCGCCAAAATAACATCTTAAACAACGAATTTATCATAAAAATCAAAGAAAACTTCCAAAGCTTTCAAAGTATCACAATATACAACTGTGGGTCCGAATCACGTCAAACGACCTCCGTTTCTTACCAAATTTTATAGACATGTTATAAATATCATATTGAACCTCTACCAGGCTCCGGAACTAGAATACGGGCCCGAAACATAAATTTCAAATAAAACCAAATCTCCAAAAACGCTTAAAATTTCAGTAAAACAATTTCTTCCAAAAATTCATTTCTCGGGCTTGGGACCTCGGAACTCGTTTCCGGGCATACGCCCAAGACCCATATTTTCCTACGGACTCTCCGGGACCATCAAATCACGGGTCGGGGTCCGGTTCCGTTTACCCAAAATGTTGACCGAAGTCAACTTAAATTCAATTTTAAAGGAAAAACTAGCAATTTTCTCAGTTTTTCATATACAAGCTTCCCGGCTATACGCTCGGGAAGGGCACGCAAAACAAGGTGAAATAAAAGGAGGTTTCAAGGACTCGAAACACCGTTTGAACTTGTAAAATGAGAGACGACTTTTTAGGTCATCACGTTCTCCACCTCTAAAACAACCGTTCGTCCTCGAACGAACATAGAAAAGTACCTGAATCAGGGAAAAGATGGGGATAACGGCTCCGCATATCGGACTCGGACTCCCAGGTAGCTACCTCGGTAGGCTGACCTCTCCACTGGACACGAAATGAAGGATAACTCTTCGATCTCAACTGACTAACCTGCCGGTCTAATATGGCGACTGACTCCTCCTCATAGGTCAAATCCTTGTACAACTGGACACTGCTGAAATCTAGTACATGGGATGGATCTCCGTGGTACTTCCGAAGCATAGACACATGAAATACCGGATGCACAACTGATAAATTTGGTGGCAACGCAAGTTTGTAGGCCACCTCTCCCACTCTGTCAAGAATCTCAAATGGCCCAATGAATCTAGGGCTTAGCTTTCCCTTCTTCCCAAATCTCATCACGCCCTTCATGGGCGATACCCGAAGCAATACCTGCTCCCCAACCATGAATGCCAAATCACAAACTCTGCGGTCGGCATAACTCTTCTGCCTGGACTGTGCTGTACGAAGTCTATCTTGAATGATATTAACCTTATCCAAGGCATCCTACACTAACTCTGTACCCAATAACCGAGCCTCTCCCGGCTCAAACCACCCAACCGGCAACCGACACCGCCTACCATATAATTCCTCATAAGGATCCATTTGAATGCTGGACTGGTAGATGTTGTTGTAGGAAAACTCAACTAATGGCAAGAACTAATCCCAAGAGCCTCCAAAGTCAATGACACAGGCTCGTAGCATATCCTCCAAAATCTGAATAGTACGCTCGGACTGTCCGTCCATCTGAGGATGAAACGTTGTGCTCAACTCAACCCTCGTGCCCAACTCATGCTAAACTGCCCTCCAGAAATGCGAGGTAAACTACGTACCTCGGTCAGAATTAATAGACACGAGCATACCATGAAGGCAAACAATCTCCCTAATGTAGATCTCTGCCAATCTCTCTGAAGAATAGGAAACTGCCACAAGAATGAAATGCGTTGACTTGGTCAGCCTATCCACAATGACCTATACCGCATCGAACTTCCTCTGAGTCTGTGGGAGCCCAACTACGAAATCCATGGTGATACGCTCCCACTTCCACTCAGGAATCTCAATCTGCTGCATCAAACCACCCGGTCTCTGGTGCTCGTACTTAACGTGATGAAAGTTCAAGCATCGTGCTACATATGCCACAATATCTTTCTTCATCCTCCGCCACCAATAATGCTGCCGCAAATCCTGGTACATCTTTGCGGTGCCCGGATGAATGGAATACCGGGAACTATGGGCCTCCTACAATATCAACTCATGAAGTCCATCCACATTGGGTACACAAATATGACCCTGCATCCGTAAAACTCCATCATAACCAACTGTAACCTACTTGGCATCCGCGTGCCGCACCGTATCCCTGAGGACACACAAGTGAGGATCATCATACTGTCGGTCTCGAATACGATCAAACAATGAAGAACGAGCAACTGTATAAGCTAGAATACGACTGGGCTCAGAAACATCCAGACTCATGAATTGATTGGCTAAAGCCTGAACATCCAAAGCAAGCGGCCTCTCTCCAACCGGAATATAAGCTAGACTACCCATGCTTGCTGACTTCCTACTCAGAGCATCGGCCACCACATTGGCCTTCCCCGGATGATATAAGATGGTGATATCATAGTCCTTCAACAACTCCAACCATTTTCTCTACCTCAAATTCAACTCCTTCTACTTGAACAAATATTGAAAACTCTTGTGATCCGTGAACACCTCACAAGACACGCCATATAAATAATGCCTCCAAATCTTCAGCGCGTGAATAATGGTTGCTAACTCCAAGTCATGAACTGGATAATTCTTCTCATGGATGTTCAAATGACACGAAGCATATACAATAACCTTTCCATCCTGCATCAACACTGCACCAAGTCCAACCCGAGATGCATCACAATACACAGTATATGGCCCTGAACCTGAGGGAAAAACCAACACCGGAGCCGTGGTCAAGGCTGTCTTGAGCTTCTGAAAGCTCACCTCACACTCATCTGACCACCTAAACTGGGCACCCTTCTGAGTCAACCTGGTCATCGGGGCAGCAATAGAGGAAAATCCCTCCACAAACCGACGATAGTAGCCTGCTAAGCCCAAGAAACTCTGAATCTTTGTGGCTGATGTAGGCCTAGACCAATCCTTGACTGCTGAAATCTTCTTGGGATCCACCTGGATACCCTCTGCTGATACAACATGACCCAGGAATGAAACTGAACTCAACCAGAACTTACACTTAGAAAACTTATCATACAACTGACTGTCCTTCAAAGTATGAAGAATGACTCAAAGGTGCTGCTCGTGCTCCTCCCGGCTGCAGGAATAAATCATAATATCATCAATGAATACAATCACGAAGGAATCCAAATAAGGCCTGAACACCCGGTTCATCAAGTCCATAAAAGCTGCTGGGGCATTTGTCAACCCGAATGACATCACTAAGAACTCATAATGCCCGTACCGAGTGCGAAAAGCTTTCTTAGGGACATCAGATGCCCTAATCATCAACTGATGGTAGCCAGATCTCAAATCGATCTTCGAAAATACCTTGCCACCCTGAAGCTAATCAAACAAATCATCAATTCGCAGCAATGGATACTTGTTCTTGACGGTCACCTTGTTTAATTGCTGATACTCTATACACATCCTCATCGACCCATCCTTCTTCTTAACAAACAACACCGGCGCACCCTAAGGCGAGAAACTAGGCTTAATGAAGCCTTTATCAAGCAAATCCTGCAACTGTTCTTTCAACTCTTTTAACTCTGCAAGGGCCATACGATACAGCGGAATAGAAATGGGCTGAGTGCCCGGAGCCAAATCAATGCAAAAGCCAATATCCCTGTCGGGTGGCATACTCGGTAGGTCTGCAGGGAATACCTCTGAAAACTCACGAACTATAGGCACAGACTCCATAGAAGGAACCTCGGCACTAGAATCACGAACATAAGCCAAATATGCCAAACACCCCTTCTCAACCATGCGCCAAGCCTTCATATATGAGATAACCCTACTGGAAGAATGGCCAGGAGCCCCTCTCCACTCCAATCGAGGCACTCCCGGCAAGCCTAAGGTCACAGTCTTGGCATGATAGTCCAGAATAGCATGATAGGGGGACAACCAATCCATCCCCAAAATAACATCGAAATCGACCATATCAAGGAGTAGAAGATCTACTCTGGTCTCCAGACCACCTATAACAACTATACATGAATGGTAGACTCGATCTACCACAATAGAATCACCCACCGGTGTAGATACATAAACAAGAGTACTCAAGGAATCACGAGGCATAATCAAATAAGGAGAAAAATATGAGGACACATAGGAATATGTGACCCCGGGTCAAATAAAACTGAAGCATCCCTTCTGCAAACTGAAACCATACCTGTAATGACTGCATCGAAGGCCTCGGCCTCAGGCCTGGCGGGAATAACATAACATCGAGGCTGGGGCCCACCAATCTGAACATCTCTGGGTTGACCTACTGTGGGTTGTCCTCTACCTCTAATGGCATGACCTCCACCTCTAACTGTCTGGCCTCTACCTCTGGCACCTCGACCTCCTCCCCAGCTGGCTGAGGGGGGTGGTGGAGCACCTGGTGCAGGAATCATAGCACGGGAACCCTGGTGCTGAGAACCACTCGAGGCTCGGGGGAAAAATATAGCAATGTGCCCCGGGCCACCACAAGTATAACAAAATCTCGGCTGATGACCCTGAAACTATCCCTATCGACCGGAGTAACCACTCTGAAAACTCTGGAGCAGTGGTGCACTGATAGGAGCTGGTGGTGCAATGCGGGATACCTGGAGTGCTGACAAAGGGTCTAGGAGGACGACCCCTGCCAAAAGAATCCCTACCTCCAGATTAGGCACCACTTAACCGGCCAAACTAACGAGGCCTCTTGTCAGACCCCTGACCACTACCCTGCAATAAGACCATCTCGAGGCCAAAGTGATGAATCGTGTCTCATACTGTGTAACTGTCATGGAACCCTGCTGGAGACGCTCAAAATGCCTCAGGAGATCCTCTCTCTGGTTGACTGGAAGAAACTTCTCCAAGAACAAATTGGAGAACTGGGCCCAAGACAAAAGCGAAGATCCTGCTGGTCTGGTCAAGCAATAATTCCTCCACCTAGTCTTGGCGGGACCAGAAAGGCGGAAAGTAGCAAAATCGACCCCATTGATATCCACGATCCCCATGTTCCGAAGAACCTCATAGAAACTGTCTAAGTAATCCTAGGGATCCTCTGAAGATGCCCTGCTGTAAGTAGTAGTGAAAATCTTGGTGAACCTGTCTAACCTCTACAAAGCATCAGCAAATATCTGCTCCATCACCGGTCTGAGCCATGACACCCGGCTGATCTATCCCAGCTGGTTGAGCTACTAGAGTCTGAAACTGAGGAGCCAACTACTCCGGAGTGCGAGTAGCGGGAGTCTAGGCTCCTCCCCCAGCATGAGAGACAGCTGGTGCTGCAGGAAACTTGCCTGAGCGACACTCTCCATGAGGCCCACTAGGAGGACGAGAGCATCCTGGAGTACTGGGGTGGCAATGAACCCCTCGGGGACCTGAGCTGGCCCAACGGGGACTGTCTGGGTAAGAACCTCATCAACAAACTCTACCTGAGGCTCCGCCGCTGGGGCTGCTTCTCTGGGCTGAGCTCTTCCCCTGCCTCAACCTCTAGCACGGCCTCGGCCTCGGCCCCTCGTAGGAACTGCAACTGGCGGCTCGGGCTGCTGATCAGTGGATGAAGAAGCACGTGTTCTCTCCATCTGCGAGAGAATAGAGTAAAAATTCAGTTAGCATTGAGAATTCAAATCGCACGACAAAGAAGAATAGATGTGAAGTCATTCCTAGGCTCTGTAGCCTCTAGGAGATAAGCACAGACGTCTCCGTACCGATCCCTTAGACTCTACTAAGCTTGTCCGTGAATTGTGAGACCTATGCAACCTAGTGCTCTGATGCCAACTTGTAACGACCCGAAATTCCCACCGTCGGGACCGTGATGGCACCTAATGCTGAACCCGCTAGGCAAGCCAACGTGAATATTCAAATTTTCATTAATCCTTTATTATTAGACGAATACGGGTGAAATACAACATTTTTCATAAATAAAAGTATGAAAATGAAACAGACTATATATCTATAACTCAATCCACTGCTTTTATGAAATACCCAAAATAATCAAATCCCAGATCTTTGGAGTCACAATATCACAGGCTATCTATGAATAATACATGTATTGGTCTGAAAGAAGTAAATACATCTGTTTCTGAATTAACTAGAACAGAAATAAAGAAGTAGAAAGGGACGCCAAGGCCTGCGGACGCCTGCAGGACTGCCTCGGTGTCTCCGACTGGACTGAAGGCAACCTCCTAGCTCTAATGTCCAAAGGGTCCTGTACCGGGATCTGCACAACAAAAGATTTGCAGGTGTAGCATCAGTACAACCGAACCCATGTACTAAGTAAGTGTCGAGCCTAACCTCGGTGAAGTAGTGACGAGGCTAGGACACGACAATCAAGACAACCTGTGCAATTTAGTAATATTCGGAAGAAATAATAACAACAAGAGTAACCAGTTAAGTACAAGGGAAAAACTGGAAACATGCTGGGGGAAAGCAATATAAGATAACAAAAATAACGAAATAAGACAACAATTCAATTATCTAAGTGACAGCAGGAAATAACAATCACAGAGAAAACAGTGCACGACATCACCCTTCGTGCTTTTACTCTCATCCTCACCAAATAATAAATAGAAATGGCACGGCACGACATCATCCTTCGTGCTTTTAATATCATAACATGGAACGACATCATCCTTCGTGCTTTTACACTCTCATCCTCACAATAATCAATACACGACACCACCCCTCGTGCTTTTACACTCTTCCTCAAAATAATCAATACACGGAATCACCCTTCATGCTTTACACTCTTCCTCACCCAAACAATATCAATAGCAGAAGTTTGATAAGGAAAAATCAACAATGTGAATCATAAATCATAACATCCCGGCAAGGGACACAGCTATAACCAATCTCGCTCAAGTACATATCTTTACACAAGATTCCTTAACCGAACGAATACTCAACAATATCCATTACCAAGAATTTCCACCGAATGAACAACCACTAAAGTGAAATTTAAGCTATAAAACAGTAAATATCAATAAAAATCACATAATTCATAATTTCTGACTCACGGGCATGCTTGAAACCAACGTATAGGTACTCGTCACCTCACCTATATGTTGAAAATGGTATAAACACATAGCAAATAAGACTCAACACATATTCCCTCAATCTAAAGTTAGGCCAAACACTTACCTCGACTTCCACGACCAAAATCAAGCCTCAATCACCGCTTTTCCTTTTGAACTCGACTCCAAATTGATTTTATCTAGACGTAATTGACTCAATAACAGCAATAAAACGCTAAATAATTCAATTCCAATACTTAATTACAGATTTCCTATCATTCTTCCCAAAAAGTCAAAAATCGACCCCGGGCCCGCTTGGTCAAAACACGAGGTTCGGACCAAAACCTGATCAACCATTCACCCACGAGTCCAAATATGAAATAAATCTTTAAATCCGACCCCAAAACGAGGTCTATATCCTAATTATACAAAAAGCCCTAACTCTACCCAAACCCCTAATTTTCTACCCTTAAGAACATGATTTAGGCCCAGAAATCTAATGGGTGTTAATGGAAATGGAAGAGAATGAGTCTAAGATAACATACCTATGAATTTGTAGTGAAGTTCCCTTTCAAAAATCGCCCAATTTGGAGTTTGGAAGAAGAAGTTATGAGTTTTTGAAGAATGCCCGAAATTGGTTCTATTTTTAAATAACTGGGCAGATTTGCCCTATGTGCTCGCGACAAGGCTAATGTGATCGCATAGTTACCTTTCCCCCACCCTATGAAATCACGACCTCAGTGGTGTGTTCGCACTGTGTAAAACCTACCCAGCCCCCAGCCCCCCCTATACTCTATGCGTTCGCGTCTACATGGGTGCGTTCGTGTAGAGTAATTTTCCCATGCTCCGCGTTCGCACCTTGCACTGTGCGATCGCATAGTGTTACCCAGCCCCCTTCCCCGCGTGTGCATTGTGTTCGCATGGATACCCATGCATTCGCTTAGGGTAAATTTCCTGGACACAAGCAACAACCACAAGACACCAGATTTTCTAAGTGAAAAAATCATCCCGACGCCTATCCGAAACTCACCCGAGCCCTCGGGGATCCAAACCAAATATGCACATAACCTCAAAAACATCCTACGGACTTACTCGTGCGATCAAATCGCCAAAATAACATCTTAAACAACGAATCTATCATAAAAATCAAAGAAAACTTCCAAAACTTTCAAAGTATCAAAATTTACAACCGTGGGTCTGAATCACGTCAAATGACCTCCGTTTCTTACCAAATTTTACAGACATGTTATAAATATCATATTGAACCTGTACCGGGCTCTGGAACCAGAATACAGGCCCGATACCATAAATTTCAGATATAACCAAATTTCCAAAAACTCTTTAAATTTCAGTAAAATAATTTCTTCTATGGAAGATTCATTTCTCGGGCTTGGGACCGCGGAATTCAATTCCGGGCATACGCCCAAGTCCCATATTTTCCTACGGACCCTCCGGGATCGTCAAATCACGAGTCCGGGTCTGTTTACCCAAAATATTAACCAAAGTCAACTTAAATTCAATTTTGAAGGCAAAACTAGCATTTTTCTCAGTTTTTCGTATACAAGCTTCTCGGCTATACGCCCGGGCTATGCACACAAAACGAGGTGAAATAAAAGGGGGGTTTCAAGGCCTCGGAACATTGTTTTGACTTTTAAAATGAGAGACGACTTTTTGGGTCATCACAAAGAGCTTATCACTTCTCAAACCAAGCAAAACTTAGAATTTCACCTTGAAACACACTTGGGGAAAGTTCTAGACTATTCACACGGGTACTTGGACTTGCAACAAAATATCTCACCTCTCACACAGCTGGAATTTTAATGAGGATAGAGTCTAGGGGCCATAAGAACCATATTCGAGATTGAAAATCACAATGGTTTAACTAAACCATTCGATGATTGCTTAAGTCAACACAAGAGTCAAAAGGTCACTAACTAGAGCTATTTCTTTTCAAGAACTTGTTTTTAATCATAAGCCCGTAGTTAAGTATGTTGGTACCAAGTGAAGCATGCTTGACTCTTCTAGTTTTACTCAATTAGGTCCTCTTATTCATTATTACTACTATTCTTACCTAAACATAAAAAATGGACTCAATCCCTTAAGAAGGTCGTCACACCATCCATCATTGGGAAGAGTCACCCGGTTCACACAAAAACCACCTTTGGAAAGAACCGCGGCATTAAGAAAACCAAAGGCTTGTAAATAAACTACTAAATTAAAAAGAAGTTATTAAAGTAAATAAGAAGCTATTAGACTAAACATTGACTACTAAGAAAACAAAATAAAGAAGCTATGAAGTAAACTACTAAAAGCATAAATGAATATATAAACTGAGAAAGGGAAAGAGAATATATACATCAATATAGAGAGAAGAATATGAACATAATGAAAATAAAAAGAGAATATTATCAGTTATTATAGGCCATATGTCACATATCATCAAATCAAATAAACTCCATCCCCCGAATAAGAATAAGCAATGTCCCTAATGCTTAACAAAATAAAAACAAGAAAGGGAAAGAGTAAAGAGGACTCCTTATGTGGTCTTGGACATCTCTATGTCAATAGCAACGTCGCCACTTCTCCTCCAACTGGATCTTATCATCCTCTGTCTGGGGAGTAGCTGGGTTGGCGAACATTTGTCGCACCGCCTCAGCAGTGTGGGCAGCTAGTCTGGCTCCTCAGACTGGGCAGCTGGTGCCACTGATGTTGATGGTGTTTCTAGGTCTACTGGTGTTACTGGAGTTATCTCCATCAGCAAACCAAATGGGAGGTCCCCAGCGGTTTCTATCTTGGTCACCCCTCGTGTCAACCTGTCAAATGATTTCTTCGAAGCCTTGGATTTCCTTATCTTCTTCACCTACTTCCCAAGCTCCTCAATTGATGTTCCATGTGCCACCAAGGTGTCCATGATTGTCTTCTAGTTCTCCAGAATCTTCTTCAAAGTGTCCTCCACTATCGGAGGAATCTACGGAGCAGGGGTAGATGTCTGGGCTGTAACAACACTAAATAAGTCAAACATCTTTGCAGTAGGTGTCTGCATCTAGTTGTTGAGACTCGCTAGTGTATGGAGACTCGCAGTGCTGAAAGTGGATAAGTAGAAGATGAAGGAACTGATGTTGATGGCCTTGAAGATGGAGGTGGAGGTATGGCAGTTTTACTTCTAGAAGGCCCGACTGTTGTGGAAGGCATGGCTGCTGAATCTGCAACTACCACAAACGGCTCATGAGACTGTCCTACGGTAGTAGTCGACTTACCCTTGTTCTTTGGGTTCCTTGGGTCCTTCAATGAGTACCATGTGAAGGGATTCTTCGCCCAAACCTTTGTGTCTAACGGCTTTGACTCCATCCCCACATCCGTAAGATACTCCATGATGGTGATGGGAAACGGGTATGAGCGATCACCCTGCCTACCAACCAAGGACATGTTGACCGATATAATGGCACTCACATTGATTGGGTACCCGGCCATGATGGAGGCCAAAAGAACTGCCCTCAGGATTGGTCAATTTTTCTCATTATGGCTTGGGTCTATTCTACTACACACAAAGGTCGGCCACCCTTTTGCTTCAAAGTTGAGGGTGTTCCGTTTAATAGGAACCCCTGCTACGATCCATAGTGGTGGTGGTCCTGGAGCTGCCAAAATATCGGCTAGCCATGGGCGAGCTGCATCACCCATTTCAAACTTCTCCAAATACGGCACCGACTCCACATCCTCGAGCCCTAAGTATGTGTTCAGGGAGGTCTGATCAAATCTAACTTTCAAGTTCCTCACCTTAGTCACCTTATTCCCCTTCTTGATATATGCCATATTGGCGTAGAATTCCCGGACTAAGTGCTCATTGGCATCCACCACACTTTGAGTGAACCATGTGCACCATTTTCTTTCCCGAAATTGTCTTGCCACATTAGGATTGTTCCTATCCAGATCTTTCAAGACAAACTGGTTCTCAAGTGAGCAATCTATGAGGCCACCATTCTTGGAACATGTTCAAATCAGTCAGTCCCACAAATATGTCTTCCCAAACTTCCTTCTTCTTCGACCTCTCGAGGCCAACAACTCTAGTATTACCCCCTCGACCATCATGCAGAATATCATCATCATCAACTGTAACTGGTGTGGAGGGGGCATGAGTAGATGAGGGCTCTGAACCCTGACTGTCATTTTTCAAACCCTTAGAAGTACTTGCTGAGGTGGAAGGCTCATCACGGAGCTGGAATTTCCCTTGAAATGTTGTGGTTGAGATTGGGCTTCCAACTACTCTTCCACATAGTTGCCCTCTGATGCTTCCCTAGACAGGACACACAAACTTGATTCAGAGGGCTCTACAGCCCTACCTCTCCCGACAGTTGTCTTTTTGGATATCACTTTTTGCACGGAGAGTGGTAGGGTACCCCTACCTCGACCTCGGGAGGGTTCACCCCTCACTTTGGATGTATCACCTCGTCCCCGAGATCTAACCATTATCTGCAATACATAGCAAAAAGAATCGATTATATTTAAAGTTCGGAGTATTAGATAGTTGCACACATAGCAGTATGTAGGATGGGGGAAGTGTGGTCCGCACATTTTTTAGTGCGGTTGAAAATGGGTTTGTGCGGACTGCACAACTTTGAAGTGTGATCGCAGTGGTAATTCTGCGGTCCGCATAATTTCAAGTGAGACCGCACAGTAGAAATACGGACCACACAATTTTGAGTGTGACCGCACAATGACATCTCAGAACTTACAACTCTCTGAAGACAGAGAAATGCTCTATCTACAGCCGCACACACTTTTCTGCACTACAGTTCAATTTCTGCGGGCCGCACAATTTCAAGTGCAGTCCGTACAATCAAACTGTTTCAAATGCTTTAAACTAAGGTTCTGCGGACCGCACAATTTCTTGTGCGGCCGCACAATTCAAAATTAATCGGTAGTTAACTTAGGGTTTCTAACTTTGCACACAAATTTCGACATGCTAGTAGCAATTTAGACATGATAACAGTATACCATCCCCCATATAGCAAGTAGGAAGTTACCCAACACACATTTCAACTCATACGATGATGAATTTTAGCATTAGGTCTAAAAATAGCTAAAATGATGAAGAAAAATTAGGAAAATTGAAAATTTTTAAAGATTAATTGAACATACCGGTATGAAGTGGTTCTGAGGAAGAATCAAGATGATGAATAGAGTGACACGTGTGTGAAATAGATAAGAGCACTATTTTTCCCTTTGCTCTGAATTTCAGAGAATGTAAAGTTTCAACAGTAGAGAGAAGGGTATATTTATACTTAACGCGATTTGCCCAAGGTTCAAGAGACGAGTGCGGCCACACAATTTCATGTGTGATCCGCACTCCTTTACCTATTACCCATTTTCCTTTTTGTTGATATGCGGTCTGCACATTATTGAGTGCGGTCACAGATTTTTGTGCGGATCGCACATTTCCTTGTGCGGCCGCACTTTGGCCATTTCTCTGACAGACAAACTTCATAGAATTTGCAAATTTTGATCTCGAGTTGTGTGGTCCGCAAAAGAATTGTGTGCCCGCAGATCCCTTTCTGCTGTGACACTCGAAATTGTGCAGTCCGCACTTTTTCCACACTTAGCCAATCTTTTTGAACACAGTCCCTGTAAAGCACACTCATTCTTGCAACACACTTCAAAACCAGTTAGCGCAAAACAAGACCTATCTAAAAAAGAAAAAGAAAAAGAAAAAAACACATGGGTTGCCTCCCAAGAAGTTCCCGATTTAACGTCAAGGCACGACACATATTACCATCATCACTTGAAATGAAGAACCGCCACGACGTGGCCATCATCAACTTTTCCTAGATAGTGCCTCACCCGGTGACCATTCACTCTGAATACCTCATCATTTTTTTTCTTCAAGTCCAATGCACCAAAGGGTGTCATATGTCTCATACACACAATCTCAAACGGGCCACTCTATTTAGACTTCAACTTTCCTGGAAACATCCGTAACCGAGAATTGAACAACAACACAAGATCACCTTGTTCAAACTCCTCGTTCCGAATGTACTTTTCATGAAAGTACTTCATCTTCTCCGTTATAAGGAAGAATTTGTATATGCATGGTACCGGAACTCATCTAACTCATTCAATTGTGCCATCGTTAAGTTGGCGGCGACATCCCACTCAAGATTCAACTTCTTCAAAGACCACATGGATTTGTGCTCAAGTTCCACCGGAAGATGAAAAGCTTTCCCGAACACCAACCGGTATGAGACATTCCAATCGGTGTTTTGTAAGACGTTCTATAAGCCCATAAAGCTTCATCATGTTTCTTTGACCAATATATCCGGTTGGCATTCACTATTTTTGAAAAAATAATCTTTATTTCCCGGTTGGAGACTTCCACTTGACCACTTGCTTGAGGGTGATAGAGGGTGGCCACTTTATGATTGACACCATACTTGGTGAGTAAGGTATCAAAAGCTTTGTTGCAAAAATGCGAACCCCCATCCCTTATGATAGCCCTTGGAGTACCAAATCTTATAAAGATATTCTTCTTAAAAAATGATACCACACTTCTCACTTTATTGTTGGGCAAAGCAACAGCCTCAACCAATTTGGACACATAATCAACCGCAACTAAGATGTAGGTGTTTCCAAAAGAACTCATAAACGGACCCATGAAGTCAATAACCCACACATCAAAAATATCAATCTCCAATATGGTGGTGAGGGACATTTCATTTTTCTTTGAGATTCCACCGGACTTTTATGTTCATCACATCGCTTGACAAATTCACTTGCATCCTTGTAGAGAATGGTCCAATGAACCCGTAACTTAACACTTTGACCACCGTTCTTGCTCCCCCATGGTGACCACCATAACGCGAAGAATGAAAAGCCCCAAGAATTTCAACTTGTTCCTCTTTTGGTACACATCTTCTTATCACTCCATCTGTACAAATTCAGAAAAGGTACGGTTCATCCCAATAGTAGTCTTGACAATCCTGTTTGAGCTTCTTCCTTTGGTTTGAAGAGTACTCAACCGGAATGAAACCACTCACAATAGAGTTTTCTAGATCCGCAAACCAAGGCACCTCTTTCATTGAAATGGCCAAGAGTTGCTCATCAGGGAGGAGTCATTGATTTCAAGGCCATCATGTGGCCTCCTCTCCTCCTCCAAATGAGATAAGTGGTCTGCCACTTGGTTTTCACTTCCTTTTCGATCTCGGATGTCTATATCAAACTCTTGTAACAAAAGTACTCATCACATCGGACGGGCTTTGGAATCCTTCTTGCTCATAAGATAGCGGAGTGTCATATGATCCGTATGAACAATCACTTTTGCACCTATCAAGTACGGGCGAAACTTCCCAATAGCAAACACAATGGACAGGAGCTCTTTTTTCATAACAGTGTAGTTGACTCGAGCACTATTCATGGTCTTTCTTGCATAATAAACCGTATGAAATATCTTGTTGGTACGTTTCCCCAAAACAACCCCTACCGCGACATCACTTGCATCGCACATAAGCTCAAAAGGAACACTCCAATTCGAAGTGGTGATGATTGGAGTAGTTGTCAAATTTAGCTTTAGCAACTGAAAGGCTCTTATGCAATCATCATTGAAATAGAACTTTGAATATTTCTCTAAAAGCTCTCACAACGGCTTTATCAGTTTATGTCATGGCGCTCTTATAAAACACTTGCCTCCTTATTATGACCATCTTGAACATTTGCTCCTCTCCTTCTTCAAGGAGTTTTATTTTTGGAACCAATTAGTCTATTGAGCTTCATGCGTGTCATAAACTCTGTCCATCATGGACTTTATTCTATTTGGAGCTTTAACAGATGAAATATGACATTTAACTTTGAGTCAGCAAATGCGCCTGGAAATATTTGAAAATGAATTATCATTTGAACTTGACGTTCACATTTTCTTCTATGAGGATCTAGATGTATTCATAATAATTCATTCCACGTATCACTTTTCGGCTGCCCATTTTCTCCCCCTAATGTTGGGATCACCAACACATTTCCCAACCTTCTTTGGGAACTCATCTTTGTGCATTATGGTGGCATAATTAAATCATATAGCACAATCATATTTCTATATAAAAATTATTTGGTTCCTGACCCTGAACTAATTATGATAGGGAGAATTTATCATAACTTGTTGGCTAGATGCGTACAAGTGCTATTGTATATTAAATAATACACCTCACACCAAATTTCTATTTGGGAGTTTTGTTCTCATAACCAATGTTGTAGCTTAATTGAAGGCATACAGTTTCTGCTAAACCAGCTTGTATTTAAACCAGCATTATCAAGATAAATTATCATAATTTTTATTATGGAACCGTGCTCTAATAATTTGATCAAGCAACCTTGCAAAAGCCAAACTGCAAGTTGATAACAAACGCATATGTGGCCATAGAATAGATCATCAATTAAAATCATATAATAATAAATGATCAACATGGAAGGTGACTCGGCCCATATATATATATATATATATATATATATATATACCTTTTATACGTTCCAAAAATCAGGGAATACAATCTAAACCCCAGCTGGTATAGTAATCAATTTATCATGAGAACAAGTCGTACATGAGAGTTGTCGCAGGATCTCCTAATTCTTCAATATATGCCAATGTGAATTCTCAATCATTTTTCGCATCATAATTGAACCGGGATGGTCAATTGGTCGTGCCAACTAATATTTGTTTCAATAAACATTTAATTTACTATGGCATGTGATTACATCATCATGCTTATACATCTGCAGTACAAATAGAAGAAAAGTCGGGTAACCTTTCATATTTACCCGGTATGATTATAGTAATATGAAGATATTCAATCTTCCTTTCATTTATAGTCTCAATTTTCCAACCACTTTGGCTAATATATTTGAAACACAAAAATTCCTTTTGAGACTTACTACAATATCAATGTCATGGACAATTTCATTTATCCGAGTAGTAACAAATTAGCTTTTCCGGAGCTCTTAATTAATTTTGCACTACAAGATCTTTTGTCACACCATCCATACGGTGAATGTCTCCTTCACGTAGAAAATTATATCATAATAATTGTCATGGTCAAAATGAACATATGCAAAATCATTTCTTTCTTTAGGTTTGCCTTTAATACCTTTTTATAAAGCATGATAATATATTTTTGGCGTACCACGTGTACGCAACCAATGACATATTCACGTAACCACACAGTAATATGTATTATCTTTCTTTCTCTCAAATATAACGACCCGGCCGGTCGTTTTGCTTGTTAGAACCCTGTTCCCCTAAATGAGACTTCCCACACTTACTTTTATTGATTTATGACTTGGGGGGTATGGTTGGTTCGGATTTGGAAGAGTTTGGGTTGAAATCGGAACGCTTAGTTCCTTAAGGATGGCTTGAAAGGAAAAGTTTGACTTTGGTCAATGTTTTCAGTAAACGACCTTAGAATCGGGATTTGACGGTTTCAATAGATTCGTATGATGATTTCGAACTTTAGCGTATGTCCGAATCGGGTTTTGGATGACTCGGGAGCATTTCGGTGCCTAATAGTGAAAGTTGGATCTTGAAGAACTGTGAAGTTCTTTAAATTTGGTTTGGAGCGGGTTTTAATGATATCGAGGTCCGAATGAAATTTGAGACTAGGAATAATGTTGTAATGTCATTTAATACATGCACACAAAATTTGGTTTCAATCCGAGTAGTCTAAGTATGATTCGATGTGTTCGGAGAGATTTAAAAACTTGAAGTTCAAAGTTTGACTCAATTTGGTTTTGGGGAGTGATTCTTAGTTTTAATGTTGTTTCGGGCGTTCCGAGGGTTCGAGCGAGTCCATTTTATGATTCCAAACTTGTTGGTATGTTCGGGAGGGGCACCGGGGGCCCTGAGCGTCAGTCGGACGAGGCTCGAACCAAGTCGAAAAATTGAGCAAGAGCTAAAGCTCCAGCTGCTATCATAACCGCACCTGCGGTTGTTCAGCCGCAAGTGCAAGTTCACATGTACGGTTGGAGCCTCACAGATGCAGCCCACGAAGAGGAGCCCAGGTTCCGCAGATGTGGCTCTTTTTTCACAGAAGCGCACCGCAGAAGCGGGTATCCATCCGCAGGTGCAGCCCCGCCCAACTTTGCAGAGTTGACCGCACCTTCAAAAATCACTAGGGCAGTGCACTTCATTAAATACGGCAGTTAGGCTTTTTTCTCCCATTCCTTACACATTTGGGCGATTGGGGAGTTCTCAAAGAGGGAATTTCGACTTAGCATCTTAAGATGAGTAAATTCTACACAATGTGAGTTAAATATATAGTTTAGGGGTAGATTATAACATGTAAATTAGTAAAAATCATGGGTTTAGGTGAAAACATAGGGTTTTGTTAAAAATGAGATTTAACCACGAAATTTGTTATGGAATTTAGTAGAAATCATATATTTATGTCCCTAAGGTTATGGGTAACCACTTCCTTTAAAATTTTCCAGAATCCGAGCATGTGGGTCCAGGGGTGAATTTTAGGAATCTTGCAATTTAGGTTGTATAATCACTTAAATGGTGGAATTGTGACTTTTGAGCATAGGTTGATTAGTTTATGTAATGTTTGACTAGTTTTGAGTCGTTCGGCGTCAAATTTGGAGATTTGGGCGCGTTCTTGAATTGGGAGGTAGTCTTGAGACGAGGTAAGTCTCCTTTCTAACCTTGTAATAGGGAGTTAACCCCATAGGTGAATTAAATACATGTTTGAACCTATTTGTGGGGGCTACGTACGTACGAGGTGACGAGAGTCCATACCTAGCTACTAGTATGCTATTGTCTGTGTAGTTTAGGACCTGTATCATGCTATAATTGGAATGTTGTGTCCTTACTTGCGAAAATAATCATTTAAACCATGTTAGAATTTCATAAAAGAATTGTAAGAAGTTAAATTCACTTACTTGAAGGTATGTATAAAAAACTTGACTGTAAATGAGAAATTTGTGCTTTCTTGAAAATAAATTGTTATTTGTGGATCGGCCAGAGCGCCTCGGTAGTAAATAGATGCATCTATGGTTCGCGCCATTCGACCCTCCGGCGGTGCACATTTTAATACTATGTTGGACATGGTCGTACGACCTCAGCATAATTGCGCATGTTAATTATTTGGAACTCTTCGTGATTTATACTGCTTAAATGCTTTGAAACGCAAGTTGTTACATGATATGACTAAAATTGACATTTTTATTATGAATGAATATCTTATCTTTTCTTATTATTGAGTTGTTAGTATTATTCATGATATCTATACCTAGATTAACACTTTAATTATATTATTGTTGGCCCTAGTAAGTGTCAAGTCGACCCCTCGTCACTACTTCTTTGAGGTTAGACTGGATGCTTACTGGGTACATATTGTTTATATACTCATACTATGCTTCTGTACTTAATTGTATAGGATTTGAGGCAGGTGCATCTAGTTATCCGCCAGGCACGCATGCTTGATCTTGGACTGAGACTTCACGGTGAGTTGCCCCCTTCAAGCCATTCAGCAGCATGCCGGAGTTTCTCTTTTTGTTTATGCTTGTCTATTCTATTTTAGACAGTAGGATAGTCATCTTTTGTATATTTTCTAGTTTCCCAAACACTTGTGACACTAGATCTTGGCACATATTAGTAGACTTGATTTTTGGGTTGTATTTCTATATTCATGATTTCTTCTAGTTGTTTCCATTTTGCTTACCTTAAAAATCCGTTATTTATCAAATGCTTTAAATTTAAGTTAAGATTATATGTTGGGGTTGTTTAATAAAAATGGGAACTCACTAGTTGATCAGTGTTGTCTTACCTAACAACGGTGTTGGGCGCCATCACGACCTATAATCGAATTTGGATCGTGACAACATGGTATCAGAGCACTAGGTTCACGTAGGTCTCACAAGTTATGGGCAGGCCTGGTAGAGTCTTATGGATCGGTACGGAGACGTTTGTACTTATCTTTGAGAGGCTATAGGTTGTTAGGAAACTACTCTTTATTCATCTTCTATCGTGTAGTTGGTGGTATACTAAACTTCCTTCTTCTATTCTCTCACAGATGGTGAGGAATTGTACGACGGACGTTCCAGACCCGGGAGGAGCAGCTCTCCCCATTGCTAGAGGCCGAGGCAGAGGCCGGGGGAGGGCAGCGACGTGAGGTAGGGGACGAGGGCATTCAAAAGCTACCCCAGTAGTACCACTAGCGGACCTAGTGGAGGATCCCATCATCGAGGAGTAGGGCGAGGTGCCCGCAGCAGAGCCAGTCCCAGTAGATTTCATGATAGCTCCGGGCTTTCAGGAGGTTATGAGCCATATGTTGCGGTTCATGGATGCTATGACCCAGGCTTGTTTATTTCCAGCAGACCCAACCACAGCTCAGGCAGCAGGGGGAGCACAAACTCCTACTGCTCAGGCCCTTAGGCATGCAGCCGTAGTGTATCAGACTATGGGTACACTACCCACGAGTGGGGCCCAGCCAGTTACAGCAGTGGCACCTGAGCGCAGACCATCTGCGGACGGTGATCCGTAGAAGTTATTGGATAGATGGACTAGGCTACACCCTCCTATCTTTGGAGGTGAGCGTCATGATGATGCCCATGATTTCATTGATAGGTGTAGGGACAGAGTGCACAACAAGAAGATATTGGAGTCTCATGGGGTTGACTTCACTACTTTCCAGCTGGAGGGCAGGGCCCGTAGATGGTGGCAGTCTTATGTTCTTGGTAGACCAACGGGTTCCCCTCCCATGACTTGGGGCCAGTTCACAAAGCTTTTCTTGGATAGGTATATTCCACCCTCCGATAGGGAAGAGTTACGATATCAGTTTGAGCAGCTGGAGCAAGGTCAAATTTCAGTGACTGACTATGAGGCAAGGTTTTTTGATTTGTCTCGCCATGCACTTATGATACTTCCTACGGATACAGAGAGAGTGCAGAGGTTTGTTGCGGGGCTGAACTCCGGTATTAGGGCCAATATGGACCGATATGTTAAGATGGGGACTCCTTATCAGCTGGTAGTGGAGATTGCTCGTAGCATTGAGGGCTACCGTCAGAGAGGTAGGGAGCAGATGCAGCAGGACAAGAGGTCCCATTTCTCTGGAGAGTTTAGACGTGCCCCGACTAGGGGCAGAGGTCAGTTTGGGAGGGGTCAGCCTAGTAGGCCCCTATATTCAGCACCACCACCTCCATGAGGTAATCCAGCGCGCCCCTATTTCAGCGCCATGCCAGAGAGTTCTTACCGCCCACCAGCCATCCAGGGTTCTTTCAGTGGGTACTCAGGCCACTAGGGTTCTTCCAGCTCTTATTTTAGTGCAATTTTGGAGAGTTTATACCACCCATCGGCTATTCAGGATTCTTCCAGTGGGTCTATAGGCCATCAGGGTCAAACATCATGGCAGCAAATCATCACACCGATGGGCTATTTCGAGTGCGGAGATCTCAGTCACATGAGGAGATTTTGCCCCAGGCCTCGGGGCAAGGCAGTGCAGCAGGGTCAGCAGCCCATGATTACGGCACCGGCTGTCCGGCCGCCTAGAGGCGGAGGGCAGGCTGGTAGGAGCCATCCTAGAGGTGGAGGCTAGGCAGGGGGAGGTCAGCCAGCTACTGTTCAGTGCAATGGAGGCCAGCCAGCTGGCACTCCAGCCATATTCTATGATTTTCCGGCCATACCAGATGCATTGGCCTTAGATGCCGTGATCACATGTATTATTTCCATCTGCGGTAGGGATGCTTCAATATTATTGATCCAGGGTCTATATATTCATATTTATCATCTTTGTTTGGTCATTTCCTAGATATTTCTCGTGAGTCTTTGGGTACTCCTTTTTATGTGTCCACTCCTGTGGGCGATTTTGTGGTTGCGCATCGAATCTATCGGTCTTGTGTGGTGACATTTTGTGGTTACGAGACTAGAGCAGACCTTCTATTACTTGATATGATCGACTTTGAGGTCATCCTGGGCATGGACTGGTTATTCCCATATCACGCCATCCTAGATTGCTATGCCAAGACTGTTACTTTAGCGATGCCAGAGTTGTCGAGGTTGGAGCGGAAGGGTTCCTCCGTTAGTACATCTAGTCAGGTTATCTCTTTTCTGAAGGCTCAACATATGGCCGAGAAGGGTTGTTTTTCTTATCTAGCTTATGTTTGGGACACCACCGCCGAGTCTCCAATGATTGATTCAGTGCCAATAGTCTGAGAATTTGCCGATGTGTTTCCTTTTGACCTTCCGGGCATGCCACCAAATCGTGATATTGATTTCTGTATTGATTTGGCTCTAGGTACTCATCTTATATATATTCCACCATAATACATGGCTCCGAAAGAGTTTAAAGCATTGAAGGAGCAGCTTGAGAAGTTGTTAGCCAAGAGGTGTGTGAGACCCAGTGTATCACCTTGGGGTGCACCGGTGTTATTTGGGAAGAAGAAAGATGGGACTATGTGGATGTGCATTGATTACCTCCAGTTGAACAAGGTTACCATCATGAAAAATTACCCGTTGCCGCACATTGATGATTTGTTTGAACAGTTGCAGGGTGCTAGGGTATACTCTAATATCGACTTGAGATCAGGGTATTATCAGCTGAAGATTCGGGACTCAGATGTTCCGAAGACTACTTTCCGTACTAGATATGGACATTATGAGTTCCTGGTGATGTCCTTCGTCTTGACTAACGCCCCGACGACATTTATGGATTCGATGAACAGGGTGTTCAGGCCTTATATTGATTCGTTCGTCAATGTTTTCAATGATGATATTTGATCTACTCACGTAGCCTGGGGGAGCACAAGCAGCATTTGAGAGTGGTGCTTCAGACATTGCAAAACCAGAAACTATATGCTAAGTTCTCCAAGTGTGAGTTTTGGCTAGAGGGTATTAAGGTGGTTCCCAAGAAGATTGAGGTAGTTCAGAGTTGGCCACGTCCCACTTCGGTGACTGAGATCAGGAGTTTCCGGGGGGTTAGAAGGTTATTATTGCTGGTTTGTGTAGGGATGTTCATCCATTGCGGTACCTTTGACTAGATTGACCAAGAAGGATGCTCCATTCTGTTGGTCCGATGATTGTGAGGCGAGCTTTCAGAAGCTCAAGACAACTTTGACTACAGCGCCGGTTCTAGTGTTGCCTTTCGGTTCGGGGATGTATAATGTGTAATGCGACGCTTCACGGGTTGGCTTGGGTTGTGTATTGATGCAGGAGGGGCGAGCTATTTCATATGCTTCACGTCAACTGAAGATTCATGAGAAGAATTACCCTGTGCACGATCTAGAGTTAGCCGCAATTGTTCATGCTCTTAAGATCCCGAGGCATTACCTTTATGGGGTGTCATGTGAGGTTTACACTGATCATCGCAGCTTACAACATTTTTTCAACAAAGAGATCTCAATTTGAGGCAGGGTAGATGGCTTGAGTTATTGAAGGATTATGACATCACCATTCTGTATCATCCAGGCAAGAAAATATGGTCGCTGATGCATTAAGAAGGAAGGCAGAGAGTATGGGTAGCTTGTCATTCATCTCAACAGAGGAGAGGGCACTAGCTTTGGAAATTCAGTCCTTGGCTAATAGACTTGTGAGGTTGGATACAGAGCCCAGCCGAGTTCTTGCATGTGTCGTTGCCCAGTCTTTATTATTGGGGCAGATCAAGGCTCGGTAGTTTGACGATCCGCATTTGGTAGTTCTCAGAACACCATCCTCGCCAAAGAGGTTTCTATTGGCGAGGATGGTGTTTTGCGACTCTAGGGTCGCCTATGTGTTCCTAACGTTGATAGCTTGAGGGAGAGGATTCTAAATGAGGCATGCATATCTTGGTATTCTATTCATCCAGGCGCTACGAAGATGTACCATTGTCGCACTCCATGTTTCTCGCAAAATCGGGTTTTGACACATGACAACTCTTTTAAGGAAGGATGTTAAAATAGAGAGTCACCACCTAACGGGTTTGAGGTGCGTTAGGGAACCTATTTTGTAGATAACTCTGTTTGAATAGTTTGAGTCACCAAAGATCAGGTAAGGGCTCGAAATTAACTCTAAGAGAAGGTGTTAGGCACTCTTCGAGATCCGCAACTGTGGGTCCCGGCCAAACTTAATTATACGAATTAGTCTATGTGATCAAAGATAAGAAAACAAAGGTATTTGGGAAGTTTGCTATTAAACACAAATAATTGATTGAAAGACAAGGCGGGGGTCCTAAATTTTTTAGCCTAAAGGATCACCCCGTGCAACATAAATAATACTTCGTAAATCTCTCAAGATGGGGTGTTACTCATATTATTCAGCAGGCATAGACTATCATCTCCTGCTACCCGATTACTATCTTTAAGTTGTTACCTAAAGCGCACTAGTTGA
>MDKJ01036645.1:0-47998 GCA_005239525.1 Nicotiana knightiana | reverse complement strand
TGGTATATAATTGGTAATTAGGTATACTAAATGTAATTATATCAAACCTTAAACATTGAGGGTGATATAGTTTCCTATATGGTATAGGAATGTAAAATTCCCTATCCTAATTCCTACATTATCTTAGGCTTCTAAGTCCGTTTCGATTTAGAAACTGCAACCAAATTGAAGAATTAACTCAAATAGTCGTTCACCTAATTTTCTGAACAAAAAATAAATATATATGTATAATTCATGTATAATATGTGTATAATTATATATGATCAATGTATTTATGTATATTGACTAGAGAAAGTAAATCGTAAATCAAGACGGCTATTTGTGTAATAATCCCTTTATTTAAATGTTCCAATGCAACCCTAAGTGGGCTAATGCTTTTTTGATGATAGAGGGGAATGGCATCCAATGGGGGCAGGGGCACAGATAACCATTCTTAGAGTTGTTAATTAGAATTTAGTCATTATTTATTTTGTCCTAAAAATTTTAACTTTTATCCTGAAAATTAAACCAACAACAACAACGATAATCCGGTAAAATCCCACAAGTGGAGTCTGGCGAGGATAGTGTGTACGCAGACCTTACCCCTATCCCAAAGAAGACACGAAAAAAACTGAAATTCAGGACTTACTAACTAATTTTTAAGTAGCATCATTTAGAGTGGCTACCTGGTGTCATTTATACCATCCAATGGTGTATAGTCTGTGATGCACGACTCCACGAGTGAGGCCCAAGTACATAAGCCACATTTCTGAAAGTATTTTTTTGAGCAAAATTCATTTATAGCCCATCGGCCCAAACATATATCACTCGGTAGCCCAAAAATTGCAATATATATTTTAGGAATTTTTACATTCCTATGTCACATAGGAAACCTTATTACCCTCAATATTTAAGGTTTGACTTAATTACACTTAGTATACTAAATTACCAATTCTATGCCATACTTAATTAAGGGTCTAATTAATTGAATGTTTTTTACTCCTTAATTAAAGGTGTCCATATATCACACGTTTCTCTCTCCTAACTCCTCACCCCACCCACGTTTTTACCTCTTCTGAAGACCAGCGCCGTTTTTCCTCTCCCATTTCTTCCTCTTCTCCATTCCTTCTTCTCAAAAAATACAGAGATGAGACCCATTTTTATAATCAGATTTTCCCCATGTAACCCTAGCGGAAAAAAAAGAAAGCTGGTCGTCCCCCTCTAAAAGCTCTCAGCGACAGACCGCCATAGCGGCTCCTTCTTTTTCCCTTCACTACACTTGAGTGAAATCTGAAAAAAAAAAGTTGAAGAACAGAGTAAATGGCAGAACATAGTAGCTACAATTTGATTTCGAATTTGTTGAATTTTTATCGGTTTTTTGGTTTGTTAATTATGAAAAAATATCGACGAACAACATTTTTGCAGAATGATTTGATTTGAAATTGAAGATAACGTCTAATTCGCAATTCGTGATTTCAACATAGATTGTAGTTTAATTGTAGTATAAATATAGTAATTATATAGATACCCTTAAAAACAATAAAGCTTTATACAATACTTAAATTGATTTGTTGTTTATTTGTAGTTTTTTTTGTAAAAATTAAAAGAAAATTTTATAGTCAACATCTTTTTTCAACATAGATTGTAGTTTAATTGTAGTATAAATGTAGTAATTTTGTAGATACTCTTAAAAACAATACAGATTTATACAATACTTAAACTAATTTGTAGTTTATTTTTAAAAATTTTGTAGATGAAGAGAAAATTTTGTAGTCAACATTTTTTTTCAATATAAATTGTAGTTTAATTGTAGTATAAATGTAGTAATTTTTTAGATACCCTTAAAAACAATGCTGCTTTATACATACTTAAATTGATTTGTAATTTATTTGTAGATATTAACATAAAATTAGACTTTCATAAAATTTGTAACATAACAATTTTAATCAGCTCCCTCTAATTCCTAAGACCAGTGCCTTTTTTCCCCTCCCCTTCTTCCTCTTCTCCATTCCTTTTCTTTTCAAAAAATACGGAGATGAAATTTTCCCATGACCCATTTTTTATAAATCAATTGGCTTTGTTAATGCAAAATTGATGGCCGTTCTTTAATGTGATATGATGGGTAAGTAGGAGAATAATTTCTTTTTCTTTTTATTTGGTTCTGTCTGGTATAAGCTACTCTTTCCATTTTTTTTTCCATTTCTACTTATACCGTGATTTCAACACAGTTGTTATTCTGTGCTGTAAAATAAAAAAAAGAAAGCTGGCCGTCCATATATCAAATTAGATATTAACGTCGCTATAATTAATTCAAATATTTAGCCCCAGATTTGTAGGCGCCTAATTTGGAAGAAATCAGCTCTTAATGTTGGGTATTTAATAAATGGTATAAATTTTGTAGGACAAATATAAACATGGCGGATAATTATAAAAATATGCACAATTTTAATAATAAGGTTTCATATATAACATAGTAAGAAAAAAATCCCAATATTTTATAGCCCAAAAATAATTCTAGTGGTTAGCCTAAAAGTACTTAACTAAGAGGCTTATATCTAAAAAACAGATGCGGAAAGAGAAGCGACCACGCCATGCTGCAAAGACAGACCTCACCGCCAATCGTCGTAGATGCTCCGCCGCTTCAATCACCGCCATTATCGACTGTCTTAACCCATCAATTATTGTTTCCAAATTCCGAAGCTTCCCATCAACAAGCAATTCACCTCTTTTCAACTCTGATTTTAGCTTCTTCAATTTTCCCCCTTGCTCTGGTGTTAATTCTTGGCCTATTGAGTCAGTGGTACTGCTTTCAATGGATACTGAGACATAGCTTTAGGATGTGATTATTGGCTCTTCAGGTTTCCATCTGTTCCTCTTCAAAGGTTTTGAAGCTTGCAACTTAGTTTCTAGCAAGTTTGAATCAAGCATGTCACTCACTTTTCTGAACATTTCTTTAGATCCCGCTTGTGACAAATCAGCAAGCCTGCCTTGTTGTAACAATACAAAATTGAGATTCTTTTTGACAGAGTCTTACGTTTGGCTTTATCGTAGGATATAGAGAGAAGGGTTTCTTCAGAGAGACAAATTAACCAGTAAATGTGAAAGAATGAGTGTATCCCTCAAGCAAAAAACAAAACAAAGAAAAGTCATAAGTGAAAATGCCATGTGTTTACAACACGTGTGAAAGATCTGTAACTATGCTGGGAACAATGTAGCAAGTATTAAGTGGGTTGTCAATTCATTTTAATTATTCAGTTGTTAATTAAATATTTATATATATACTAAATAGGTTGTTACTATATAAAAAATATAAAAAGACTGTTATCATATAAAATATATACTAAATAGACTATCATTATACAAAGTAGACTGTCATTATACAAAAATAAATATAAAATAGACTAGCACTATACAATTTATATACAATAGACTGTAACTATATAAAATATATACTAAATAAACTGTCACTATACAAAAATATACTAAATAGACCCACTACACAATTTATATATACTAGACTGTTACTATACAAAAAATATATTAAATAAAATGTCATTATACAAAAAATATACAAAATAAATATTTCAAATTACAAAATATAATATGTTTGGGCCGGGCCATTTCATGTAAATGAGAAAAAACATGAGCTGTTACAGAGAATAATTTTCTCTATTTTTTCCCCTTAAACTCGTATTGAGTCTAGAACGCCAGGAATGTGGGAGGGAGTATTTTTTTAACTTTTCCGTAAGAGAATATATCCAAGTAGTGTATTAGAGCTCTTATGTACTTGAGTTATACTGAATTGGTCATGCATTTTATTGGTAAAAATTGTGCGGGTTTAACCAATATCTGTTTTTTTTAAAATTTTTAATTTGTACCCACCTTTTAAATAATTTCAGCTCCCTTTCCCTCGCTGAGCTGAAGTTCACCAGTTAAGCTGAAGTTCGCCAGTTATAAAGACAAAACTTCAGCATACGGGGCTGAAGTTCCCCAGTTACAAAGACAAAACTTCAGTTCTAGAGCTGAAGTTTCCCAGTTACAAACTTCATCAGAGCTTAAGTTCCCAAGTTATAAAGACAATCACAAAGACAAAACTTCAGCTCTAGAGCTGAAGTTTTGTCTTTGTAAACTGGGAAACTTCAGCCCAGTATGCTGAAATTTTTGTCTTTATAACTGGGGAACTTCAGCCCCGTATACTGAAGTTCCCCAGTTACAAAGACAAAACTTCAGCTCTAGAGCTGGAGTTCATCAGAGTAGCTGGGGGAACTTCAGCCCCGTATGCTGAAGTTTTTATTTTTATAACTGGAGAACTTCAGCCCCGTATGCTGAAGTTCCCCAGTTACAAGACAGGAACTTCAGCTCTAGATCTGAAGTTCGCAAGCTACTTCAGGCCCGTCTACTAGAATGCTGAAGTTTTGCGTGATTGAATTGCTACTTCAACCTCGCATGCTGAAGTTATGCGCAAAAGCGGGTACAAATGCAATTTTTTTACAAAGCGGATATAAATTAAAACGTGGCACAAAAAGTAGGTACGGATGCAAAAGCCCCTTTTATTGCTTGATGAGCCTGCTAGCAAAAAGATAACCTAGTCACTCTTTCGAGTCGCTAAATCTCAATACTTCTAAATAGAAAGTCATTCACATAAATCAAAATTTCCTAATTATTCGTACAATACTTAAAACACAAGGAATTAACACTGAAATGCAGGGGTTTATAAGCTGAACCGAAAAACCACACCAAGCCTAAAAGTCAAACTAAACTCATTAAAAAATCCGACAAGGTTTGGTATTGAGTAAAAAATCCGAACCAAACCGACTTTTTATATACTTTTTAGATTTTATATAAAATTTTCTTTAAAGAATATCTAGAAATATTTGAGATTATCTTGCGAAATATAATATTTAATAGTATATGAAGTCCTCCATATTTATTAACCTTAAATAATGGGTTGTATGGACACTTTATGAAATGCGTCAATCTCTTTATTCTTCCATATTCATATCATATGTTAAGATCTATTAAATTCTTATATCATTTTCAAATCTAAAGTGATTGTTATTATTTATGTATCATAATGATTTTTATGTTTAATTACTAAATTCGGTTCACCTTGAAAGTGTACATCAACAAAAAAGTATTGTCAGACAACTAAAAAATTAACTATTATGTGTTACTAAGAAAGTTCACCCATAAGAATATTTTAATAGATCATATATTTGTCAATTTTTTATATTTTAACTAAACATATATTTACTTATAAAAAATTTGACAAATTAAAATTGAAATAATATTTAAATAACTAAAAATTTGATAAAATCGAACTAATCCAAACCGATATAGTTGATTTGGTTTGATCTTGATAAAAATCGAATCAATCCTGTTCATGAATACCCCTACTGAAATGAAAGAAAAAATGGAAATACTAAAATCACACTAAAAGACAAATTCTTAATGGGAATGGGTAGTAGGGTTATAGCACATTTGGACACAGTAATGTGCAATTTGCACGCACAATATTAAGCATGTTGCAAACACCAATATCACTATATCACAACTACAGCAAATCCAACGATGAAAATTATTTACGTGTAAAACGATATAGTTGAATTTATATGTAGTTTATAGACAAGTGAATTAATTTGATCTAAAAATAATATAAATTAAAAAAATATAAGATTTAGCGTCGAAATCCAGATAAGACAGTAGCAATTTTGATCCCAGAAGCAAAGATTTCGGAGGCAGTAATAACAGGAAACCTTGAAACTACGTCCTTGTGCACTTGCCCCAACATCATTTCTGAATGGTATTTGTTTTTCCTTAAAATTTCGCACCGAATTAAATTACGCTAGAAATAAGAGAGCGCGTAATTTTTAACCTATCTATAAGATAATATACCCAGTAGTTTATTAGAGCTCTTATTTACATAAGTTGTACTGAATTGGTCATGCATTGCGCATTCCCCTCATGTGAATATTATCAAAGGAAATTTCAAACAGCGCTATAATTTCATAGCTAATTATAATTTGCAAGTATTGTTTCAATATTTACCATTCATAGCAAATCTTCCCCTTTTAGACGTTTGTATTTACTATATTTATTCGTTCAACGAATACATTCTGTATTAACTGTATTCATTCGCGCAACGAAGACAATTAAGACAAAATACAGAAATACAGGAGTGGCATATACAAGGATACAAACAACACAAATACAGGGGTGAAGACATGGGTACACAACCACAAAATTACAGTCACACATATATGGTGCAAAAAAATAAAATACATCCTATACCTAAAAAAATACATACATGGTGCAAAATCAAGGTAAAATACAAAAATACAGGAATTTTTGGGAAATTCCACCCTCGGAATACAAAAATATAAATTTATTTGAATTGGCAAGTGCATGAATATTGATAAATGATACAAGTACTAAAATGATAACCTAGTCACTCTTTCCTCAATACTTCTAAATAGAAAGATTTCACAATAGCATTTAGTACGTAAGTACGACTGTATAACGTAGCAGTAAAAATTCTTAAACATAGTTATGTATATAGTGCCTATCACGTTATATTCTATATATATCTGAACTGGGTTCACAGTAAAATAGATATTTCGTAAATTGGTTCAATACATATATTGGGTATGAGTCTACTAAATTCACATGAACGAATAAGTTTTATGCTAGATCCGTCCCCATAATTCCGATAACCACTTTTGAAGTCAAGGACAGATCAGATGTACAATTGCAAGTCAGTAACCTAGCTTGGAATAATTTTAATTAGTTTAAAATTGTGTTCTTTTTATTCAAGAAGTGTCTGACCACCCTTTTTTTTTTGGTGTGTTTTCTTAGTTTGATTTGCTTTTTCTTTGGGAACTTAAGTTCAAATTAATGTATCGCACAACCGAGAAAAATTAGTGGGATCAATTTGGTTTTGGGTCAACGACAAATTCAAGAGCATAGATTCAAGTGTACTCACCAGAAAGACGAATTCAATCCATAAGAATGTTCACAAAAGTACAATACAACGAGTAAGCTAATCAATAAGATTAGTAAATGTATAGTTTAAATTCAAGACAAAAAAAAAAGTCTCTTAAGGAAATTAAGATCACCAAAGATATAGATTGAAAGGAAAGACTGCATTAGAGAAAGTGAAAGTTGAATATTAGATATGCAATAAATTGATGTGAAATCCATTATTATTTCTGAATGGGAAGTCCATCACATGAATTTCTTTATTATTCCTCCGATAGCATGAAAGACAAGGAAACGAAATAATACAACAGAAATACTGAAATCATAGTGAATTACTTAGGCGTAGTAAGGATCTGTAGCAGAGTTGTTGCCACTAAACACAAAGGCATTTACCTTTTTTAATGTGCCAAACACCTATTATCACTAGTTATACCGTAGTAACTACAAGTACAACAAAGCCAACAATCACTGCATTCACTGCTGGAAGTACAACTTCTCAAACAAGTCGCAAGTTGTGGGAGTAATCTCTTCTTGAGTCCCGAGAAATCATGATCATCATCTAGAGAAGCTATGGCTTGTGTCTTTAATATCCACAGCATGTTAACTGAAATATATTACCGTTACTATTAATAAAATCAAGTTATAACTAGTATTACATCAAGAACACACATTTAAATGTCATGCATAGAAAAACATGCATATTCATGTATATATACATTCATCTAAAATATATCATAGTCATGTATGTTGCAGTATTATAGAGATAAAGAAAAATAAATACTCACTGGTGATAGCCATGAGAAGAATAGTAATGATAGAACAAAGTTTAAGCAATGCCATATTAAGAATTCTACTTTACACTTTATGAAAAATTTTGTTTGAGCATCTCATTGCGTTTCAGTAATCGTAATTTATAGACCACCTCTACAAATGAATTGGTGTCTACCATGTGCTTTAGTTGGTTCAGTTTTATTCCTTGTTGTGCTCTGAAAAATGAATAAATATAACTTTAGATCCATTATTTTCGTAAGATATATATTTGTTACTTGATAATAAACTTCTTGAAAAAATTAATTATGCATCTAAATGTATAAAATGAAACAGTTTGACCAGAGGTACTATACCATAAGTTGTGCTTCCTAGTTGTACCCAATAATTTAGAAAAAAATCATAATTATAAATCCATTACTTTCGCAAGATGCAAGTGAGTATTGATGATAGACTCAATTCAATAACATTTTTATAATATAAATATGATTGCTAAAATATTTTATTAACTACGTATAGTTGACTTCTCTAAAGAATATTGTACATATACTTCTTAAATTGCACACATGCTCAAGTGGCCATTAAGATTTTACATGTATTTAACGTTTTGCTCGAAAAGTTTGTACATTTTTCGTTAGAATTCAGTGTGTTCTTCAACGTGTAAATTTTGTATTATTGCATATTAGTTGTTATTTTCTGTATGTATTGCTAATGATTAAATTGTCACGGCCTAAAATCCATTATAGGACGTGATGACGCCTAACTCTGCTGTCACCAACTAGGGGGCTTAGAGGTTCTGCAAGACTTCCTTGTGCCTGTAAGCTCACTAGGTCCTGGAGGAATAGTTACCTATGGTATATTACCATGAGGAGCCTCACCATAAGGCAATATAATTTGTAGTATGTATTTATATATTACAAATTATAAACTACAAAATTTGTAGTTTATAAGAGAAATGAAAGGCGATGATAATATACAGAATCGTAAGTATCAACTAGTATATCCCAAAATTCGGTGTCACAAGTGCATGAGCATTTACTAAGGAGTACAATAATAATCCAACATATGTATAGAATGTAAATGAGACAAGATAAAATAAATAGTACGATGGAGACTCTGTGGACCGCGATGTGTAGCCTGGAATGCAGCTCACATAAAGTCTCCTCAATAGCTGCGCCTACGCGCCAAGATGATCACCAAACGAACCTGTCAGATTCTGCAGATTTAGTGTAGAAGTGTAGCATGAGCACGTAAATTAATGCGTACCCAGTAAGTATCTAGCCTAATCTCGGAGAAGTAGTAATGAGGGGTCGACATCAACACTTACTAGTGGTCTAATAAATCAATATGGTAAATCATAAACAGATAAGAAGCAGAACAATAGTAGTGAGGTAAATCTGTAACTAACGATATCAATTTCTTCAATCTCGTATTCTATCTCAACAACTCAGAAATATCAAGTGCCAATATCAAATGGATAAGGAACTACCATATAAAGTGTCGGGCATCAGTGAAAGGATAATCTCATGAACATTCTGACTGCTAGCGATATAACACACGATTGTGCCGAGATCGTACGACCCGATCCCAGAAGAAATATGATACGGCCGAGGCGAACGGCCCAATCCCATCATAACGTGTACACTACCGAGGGTTGAGCGCCACAAATCATAAATGCATATATTCTAAAGCCAGGGGGAACGACCCGCTCCCATAAGAGTGTGGTACATAATCCTGCCGAAGTGTTCGACTTGCTCCACAAGAAAGGAAAGGAAGTTTTGAATTACGAGGCACGTGCTTGCGATAAATACAGTATATGAACACAAAGTGAGTATAACCTTTACCGATTCGCAAATAACTTGCCAACAACTCAAGGTGATAAGGCTCTGCCTAATATATATGTAATTTCTAAATAAAGTTCAATTATAATTTCAATTAATTAAGCCAGCAGAATGATTTCAAATAATTCAAATATTATATGATAAAATCTTAAGTCTACCCGGACAAAAATATGCTTTAGCCACATACGGACTCTCATCACCTTGTGCGTACATAGCACCCACAACCAGTAGCACATAACAATTACATCACCTAGGGGTAGTTTCCCCCTCACACGGTTAGACAAGAGACTTAACTCGTTCCGAAGCTCCATAACCGTCTCCAACACCTCTCTAACACCTCAACTCCAACCCAAATGATCTGTAACTAGTCAAACAATGTGCAATTCGATCAAAATATACTCCAAATGCTTATAATTAATCAATTTATAACAATTTCTAGCTCCGCTAAAAAAGTCAATAAAGTCAACCCTCGGGCTCATGTGCCCGAATTCAGAAAATTTTCGAAGATAAACATTACTCATAACATTACGAACTCAAATATATGATTTGTTCCAAGTTCCAAGTCCAATTTCGTGGTCAAATTCCAAGAATACCAATTTCTAGGTTTTCTCTTAAAATCTTATAATATCCACAAATTTTCATGAATTGACAAGCCTAAATTCGAATATTTAACTTACAACTAGTAGAAATCACTTACCTCATGATTGACGATGAAAATGGTGCTCCAAAATCGCTCCAAAGTCGACTCCTATGGAAGAGACGAAATGAAAACGAGCAAGACCCACGTACTTTACAAGGCCCTCGGAACATCGATTATCGCACATGCGGACAAATTTTCCCACCTGCGAGCTCGCTCTGCGAGAAAAATCTCGCTCCTGCGGAAGTCTACTGCCAGCAGCCCATTTGCACATGCAGAAATTCTTCCGCTCCTGCACAATCGCAGGTACGATACTGCCTCGCCCATCTGCGTATTTCCTCGCGCATGTGGCAGTAGTGTCGCTTTTGCTTTTAGTGTTGTTGACGGGGAATTAACAGTGTTATCAATTACAGTTAAAAGAAGTGCAAAAGTTCTTAGTGTAGTCAATTTTCTTCACTTTCAATCAACTACATTGAAATTTTAACGTTTGTAATCTTGGGTGTTACAGGTGCATGCCTAGAAACTCCTCAAGAACTGGTGAAGTGTTTGAAGTATTATCAGATCCTGAGAAATTTTTCAAGGCCTTGAATAGGGCAAACAGGAAAATCAAACAACAACAAAACTCAACTAAACAGCTTGCACCAGACATGGCAGATCTTGTAAACAACAGATATAATGGGGATAACTTGGAGGACCCAAATGAGCAGGTGGTGGAACCTCTTGTGCTAGAGGCTGCTTTGTATGATTGGGCACAACCCACAGCAGACAATTTAGCCACCGCAATTGTAGTCCTGCAGATACAAGCTGATTTATTCCAAATCACAAACAATATGTTTTATTTATTGCAAAACAAAGGGACTATTCTCGGGGTCATATATTGAAGATCCTCAACATCACTTAAAGAATTTCCTGTCAATCTGTCAAACACAAAGACAATACAACGTGACTCCAGAAGCAATAAAGCTATTGTTGTTTCCAATTTCTGTGACAGGAGCAACTCAGACTTGACTCAATTCACTCCCCATAAATTCCATCACTACTTGGGAGGAATTAGTCAAGCAATTTGTGAACAAGTTTCATCCACCCAACAAGACTGCTCAGCAAATTGATGAGATCTTGAGCTTCAGACATAAACCAACAGAAAAATTTCAAGAGACGTGGGAAAGATTCAAAGGGCTGATGGTTTTATGTCCACACCATGGTATTCCTAAGCAGATGTTGGGGCAGAGGTTCTACATGGGTCTAGCGGATAGTGTGAAGGCTAATGTTGATGCTTCAGCCGGTGGAGCATTCTTGAGTAAAACATTCAGAGAGAGCAAGATCCTGCTCGACAAGATGACACAAAATTCGGGATGGACAACCATAAATGCCCCCATCACTCCAGTAGTCTATTCTGTGGCCTTAGATCCAGCCAATTCTATAGATGAAAATATGGCTACACTGATGACACAAATGAGCATCCTAACTAAGAAGGTTGAAGAATCAGGTCAGAAACAGCAGGTGCACATAATTGATACAACCAATGGGGGCTTATGTACATCTTGCATTAGTCAGCCATTTGGTGGCCCGTGGAGTGCTGATGGTGATCACCAACACTATCCAGAAAACATGAATTATGTGTCCAACTATGGGGGACAGAGACCAGGTGGTCAAAGTTGGAGTCAGCAGAATCAACAATACAGGCCAGCCCCGCAGCAGCACAATAATAATAGTAATATGGGGGCCATGCGAGCACAAGGCAATATGGTGCCTTACCAAAGGCAAAATGGCTACAACAATCAGAATCAACAGCAGGTTTATCATCCACTTCAACAACAACACAATGGGAGACAGGAAGATGGATTTGCTAGATTCGAGGTAATGATGCAGCAGGTGATTGGGTCTAATGCGAAAATAAATGAAAGAGTAGATTCACACGAGTCAGCTATCTAGAATATTGAGGTCCAATTGGGTCAGATTTTAATGGCAATGAATAATCGTCCTCATGGGATGTTACCTGCAGAAAATCAAGTAAATCCGAAGGAGCAAGGCCCGAAGCAGCTAATGTCAGTGAGTCTACGTAATGGTAGAGACCTAGACTTGGAGCAAGAGATATCTCGCGAAAGCAGACCTACTGAGACACATGTGCCAGTGCCTATTGAGGTAGATAATTCAGCAGGGTTGACTGAGGTGACAGTACATCATGCCCAGGAAGATGCCAGCAAAGAAAAAGAGGCTGAGAAAAAGGTTGAGACAGCATAGGAACCGGTGGTAGAGGCAGTGCCTGAACAAGAGAAAAACCAAATCACAGGAAATAAGTGACCTCCAACACCATTCCCACAGAGATTGGCCAAATATAAAAAAGATGAGCAGTATAAAAAGTTCTTGGAGATGTTGAAGCAAATTCTAGTAAATATTCCATTGATTGATGCTTTAAAGGAGATGCCTGGTTATGCGAAAATGATGAAGGAATTGATGTCCCGCAAGTTTGACTTCCAGGACTTGGCCACATTTACTCTAACTCAGACTTGCAGTGCTGTTGTGACGAGACCCATTGCTGAGAAGTTGTCTGACCCAGGGAGTTTCACAATTCCTTGCACTATAGGTAACTTTGCGTTTCCTAAGGCACTGTGTGATTTGGGGGAAAGCATAAATCTTATGCCCCTAGCTATCTATAAAAGGCTCGGGATTGGAAGAGCTAGACCCACATCCATGTTATTACAGCTGGCTGACAGGACAGTGAAGAGGCCTTCTGATATCCTTGATGATGTGTTGGTACAGGTTGGGAAATTTATGTTCCCATCAGATTTTGTCATTCTGGATTGTCAGGTTGATGAGGAAATTCCCATAATTTTCGGAAGGCCATTTTTGGCCACGGGGAGAGCTCTAATTGACTGCGAAACTGGAGAGCTCAAGATGAGATTAAATGAAGAGGAAATAACATTCAACGTGCAGAAATCTATGAGGCGACCAAGTGAATTCGGCAATTGCTCTTTAATAGATGCTGGGATGTAATCTTGGAAGAGGATAATGAGACTTTGAACATTGAGGATCCTCTAGCAGCTTGCCTCATGAACCTAGATGAGGTTAATGGTGAATAATTGGTGGAATGGGTGCGCGCTCTTGAGGGCAAGGGTTTTTGGAAGAGACCACTCGAATTTGAGCCCCTGCACTTAGAGGAAAGGGAAACTCCTCCAGCCAAGCCATCTATAGAAGAACCACCAAAGTTGGAGCTGAAGCCGCTGCTCGCCCATCTCAGGTATGCATTCTTGGGACCTAACTCCACATTACCTGTTATTATCTCATCTAGTTTGTTAGATGTGAAGGCAGAACAACTTTTGCAGGTGCTGACAGAGTGCAAGACTGCAATTGGGTGGACCATGGAAGATATCAAGAGGATCAACCTGGCCTTCTGTATGCATAAAATTCTACTGGAATATGGGCACAAACATTCCAGAGAACAACAAAGAAGGATGAACCCCAATATGAAGGAAGTGGTGAAAAAAGAAATTATTAAGTGGTTAGATGCGGGAATCATATTCCCCATCTCTGACAGCAACTGGGTTAGCCCAGTGTAATGTGTACCAAAGAAGGGTGGAATGACGGTGCTGAAAAATGATAAGAATGAATTGATCTCTACACGAACCGTCACAGGCTGGAAAATCTGTATGGATTACAGAAAGTTGAACTTGGCCACCCGGAAAGACCACTTCCCACTTCCATTCATTGATCAGATGTTAGACAGACTGGCAGGGAGGTCCCATTTTTGTTTTCTGGATGGGTAATCATGGTACAATCAGATCTCTATTGCACCAGAGGACAGAGAAAGACCTCATTCACCTGCCCTTATGGGATTTTTGCTTTTTGGAGGATGCCAATTGGCCTATGCAACACACCTGCCACATTCCAAAGGTGCATGATGGCCATCTTCACAGACATGGTAGAAGAAATAATGGAGGTTTTCATGGATGATTTCTCAGTAGTGGTAAATTCGTTTGATGACTGCCTTAAAAATCCAAGGAGAGTGTTGAAAGGTGTATAGAGACTAATCTGGTACTAAACTAGGAGAAGTGCCATTTCATGGTACAAGAGGGTATAGTCTTGGGGCGCTTGGTATCAAGCAAGGGCATTGATGTGGATCGTGCGAAAGTTGATGTGATAGCAAAACTTCCACCACCCACATCCGTCAAAGTAATCAGAAGTTTCCTTGGGCATGCCGGTTTCTACCGAAGATTTATAAAAGACTTTTCCAAAATTGCTAACCCTTTATGTAAATTGCTAGAAAAAGATAACCCTTTTTTGTTTTCTGATGATTGTAGGGTAGCATTCGAGGAATTGAACAAGAGACTAATCACAACACTATCATTATTGGCCCCGACTGGGAGCAACCATTCGAGCTAATATGTGATGAAAGTGACTATGCAGTGGGAGCAGCGCTAGGACAGCAGAAAAATAAAATCATGCACCCAATTTACTACGCAAGTAGAACGTTGAGTGGAGCCAAGCTGAACAACACTGTGACTGAAAAAGAGATACTGGCAGTAGTGCTCGCGTTTGACAAGTTCAGATCGTACTTGATAGGCTCAAAGGTAATTGTATATACTGATCATGGTGCTCTCAGGTACCTGATCGAAAAGAAAGAGTCAAAACCGCACCTGATTCGTTGGGTTCTGCTGCTACAAGAGTTCGACTTAGAAATTTATGACTGAAAGGGCACAAAAAATCAAGCCGTTGATCACTTATCGCGACTGGAAGGAGCTGAAAAAGAAGTTGAGGTAGGAGAGATTCTGGAAACCTTTCCAGATGAGAAACTACTCGCCACGAGCCTTGAGGAAGTGCCATGGTATGCAGACATTGCAAACTACCTGGAGAGCGTATAGTTCCCTATGACCTTTCTTCTGTGCAAAAGAAAACGTTTTACCGTGATTGCCGCATGTATTATTGGGATGAACCTTATCTGTTTCGGATTTGTGTTGACAATATGATCCGGAGGTGTGTCCCCAAGATAGATCAATCTTCTATTTTGCAGGCATGTCATGCATCGGCATATGGTGGACATTTCGGAGGAGTCAGGACAGCCGCGAAAGTTCTAGAAGCAGGTTTTTACTGGCCAACTGTGTTTAAGGATGCACATTTATGGATCAAGGGCTGTGATAAATGTCAGCGAACCGGGAAGATTTCCCGTTGCCATGAGATGCCCATGAACCCAATTCAGGAGGTTGAGGTGTTTGACGTTTGGGGAATAGACTTCATGGGTCCCTTCATCAGTTCATATGGCAATAAGTACATACTTGTTGCTGTAGACTACGTGTCCAAATGGGTGGAAGCTACAACACTCCCCACCAATGATTCAAGGGTGGTGATTGGGTTTTTGAAGAAGAACATATTCACCTGTTTTGGCACCCCAAGGGCCATAATTAGTGACGGAGGCACCCATTTCTGCAATCGAGCCTTCGAGAAATTGCCATAGAAGTACAATCTACGCCACAAGGTGGAAACTCCATATCATCCTCAGACAAGTGGGCAAGTAGAAATGTCAAACAGAGAGACAAAGAATGTGTTAACCAAAACCGTGGATTCCACAAGAACGGATTGCGCGAAAAAAGTTAGATGATGCACTGCGGGCTTATAGAACTGCTTTCAAAACACCAATGGGCATGTCACAATACAAGTTGGTGTTTGGGAAGGTCATAGAGCTTGGTGGGCACTAAAATAGATGAATCTAGACATGGATGCTGCGGGAACGAATAGAGTCACGAAGTTGCATGAACTGGATGAGTTCCGCTATCTTGATTTTGAGAGCACAAGATTGTACAAAGAGAGAATGAAGAGGTTGCATGACAAGAACATTATTGAGCGGAATTTCAAACCCGGAGATATGGTATTGCTTTACAATTCAAGATTAAGTCTATTTCCAGGTAAACTAAAGTCATGATGGTCTGGACCGTTTCGTGTGGTTGAAGTGCTCCCTTCAGGTGCTGTAGAGATTGTTGCATAGAAATAATCTCGCACGATTAGAGTCAATGGGCAAAGATTAAAACCTTATGTGGGCATGGATGAAGTAAAGGAAGTGTTAGTGACCAATCTGACTGAGCCCCAGAGGTCGAGCAAACCTTAAATACGCTCATCTGCGTCGTGCCGCGACGTTAAATCAGGCGCTGCATGGGAGCAAACCCATTGAATTTTTGTAATCATCGTGCCGTGACGTTAAATCAAGCGCTTCTTGGGAGGCAAACCATGTTCTTCTTTTGTTTTCTTGTGTTCTTGATGTGAACGATACTAACCAATTTATTAGTGTACAGGGAAAGATTGGTGCACATGGGGAAAGTCGGGGTCAAAATCCAACTCCGGAAAGGTTATAACTTGATGAAAAAAAACATTCCGGAGGACCGAACCGCAACCGCGGTCCCGAGCGCGGACTGGGCGCAGTGGTTCAACGCACTTCTGCCCAACGACCACGACCGCGACCGCGGTGCTGGGCGTAGTCGGCAGGTAAGTAATAATTTTTTTTATTTTTATTTTCCTTTTTCTCTTCTAAACCCACTAACCTAAAACCTACCCGGCCCCAAACCACCACTCCCCCTATTACCTTCCCTTTTCCCAAACGCCTCTCCTTCTTCCCCCCCTTCAAACTCCCCAGCACACATGCCTCTCTCTCCCCATCTTCTCCCCCTCACAAATTCTTTTCTCTTTCTCATCTCTCAAGTACACAAGTTACCACCTCAATTGTTTGCAACTCTCAAGTAAGTTCATGCCTTCTTTCTCTCTTCTCTCTTATTTTTTCTTTCTTTTGTAATTTAATTTCATATTTGTGTCATGTTTTAGAATAGAACTTTCTTCTTTTTAGTTGATAATGTATATAATAGTAGACAATATCATGATTTTGTTGTATAGAAGTTGATTGTGGTGGGGATGAGTATGTGTAGCTATTGTGGTTGATTTGGGGAGGATTTATACCTCCAGGGGGTAGTTGTGCTAAATTGTAGACCCATGCACACTAGGTGTTTGTGGAATTGCCCCAATGAGCTTTAAATGCTAATGTAACCATGGTGTTGGTGAAGTTTGAATCACCGCCCTAGGTTCACACAAATCACACCCTTACTAATAGTGGCCACTGTTTTGCCAGGTACCATGCATCCATCAAGAAAGAGACGTATCACATGTTCCTCAGCCAGTGGGTCAGGAGGCTCTTCGAGAGCTCGGGCCCAGGCTAGCTCGAGCTAGTTCGATAGTAACCGGTTTGTATCTAAAGAAGCCCAAGATAGGTTTAATGAAAAGGCGTCCAAGAAGCCTGTGCCCGACATGCCATTGAAAGGGAAGCTATTCGGATTGAAGGCCCGAACATATACCAGAATTGAGAAGACGTCAGCTTGACATTTTTTTTGAGGAACCAGAGGAGGGAAATCTGATGTTGGTACGAGAATTCTATGCCAATTGCCCGGAGCATGTTGATCGGGTTGTCACGGTGCACAACACCCATGTGAATGCTTCACTCGAGGCTATCCGACGAGTGTACAGGTTTCCAGTTTTCAACGAGGAGGAAGACTTTTATCAGACATATCAGAAAAATCCTGTCACTTGGAACCTCTTCTTCCAAACCATCTGTGCGCCTGGCAGGGAGTTAATATGGGTTACCCCTAGAATCACCCTGAACTTAGCCTCTCTCACTTGGGAGGCAAAGTGTTGGCTGACAATCATCAACAGTCGTCTGCTGCCATCAAGTAACACTACCGATATTAATTAGCTAAGGGTAGTGGCGATTTGGTGTTTCGTGAATGGACACGATTTTGACATAACTCGGCTTATCCAGGATGAGATGTTCATTCGCTCAAAGAAGAAGAAGTATGGTTTCTACTTCCCTTCTCTGGTCACCAGGATGTGTAGAGCGGCAAGAGTCCCCGAGAATCCCAATGTAGACGGGAAGGTGCAAGTAAAGACCGCGTTCAAGGCGAGCAAAATAACCGTTGGGAAAGACCCTGTGGCACCTGAAGCTGAGCAAAATGACCCCTCAGATGAGGCAGATGATGATTATAATGATGGTGTTGAGGGGTCTATGCATGACTTCACCCCACATGTGCAGATTGCTGATGAGGCAGGCCCGTCACAGGCCCGCCGGAGTACCCATTTGACAGCATTGGAGCGGGACATGGCTGGACTTTTTTCGGTCACTGACCTGGGTACTAGAGTTGATACTCTGGCCTCTCAAAGTTCTAAGTCAGATAAGAAGATAATGGGCTGGCTACGGGCGCTAGGACGAGTGTGTCGCCTCTATCCTGGCACTGTCTACGATCAGGATTGAGCACCAAGGAAGTCTCCTTTCCTTACTGTGCTTTGATTTACTTGACATGGGGACATGCAAAATTTTTAAGTGTGGGGTGGGGGATGATTTGGTTGTTGTTGTATATTTATATTTATTTGATTGGTATTTTGGTTGATTAAATTAACATCGACTTGGCCCGACGATTGACAACTCCTGATGCGTTTCTTGAGGAATTTAAGTCGAATAAAAAAAAACAAAAAGATTTTGGCTTTTGTACTAGTGTATAAACTCCCCCTTGATTTTTCTTTAAACCATGGTTCTTTTCCAAGGGTTTTTATTTGAAACATGTGTAGTTAGTTTTTTCTTTTTTTTTTTAGTTTAGGAACTTCTGGGCGAGGGAAAGAATGGAAATAGGATATCTTAACTCTATGGTACCTTGAATATAGATTACCTTGGTGTGACACTTAGGCTCATTAGTTGACTTTAACAAGAAAGCCTTAAAATGTGTGTTCTTGATTTGTCTTAAGTACCTTGAGCAGATGTCTGATGATCCAAACTGAATTGAGTCATGTGCCATGTGTAAGTGAGGCTATGTGTATTCTGTGCTAACATTCAATGCCTAGAAATTGCCCTGTGTGTTTACGAAGCAAAATGGTAGCCTTATTTGGTCTAGCAAGTGATATAGGCTTTTCTTTGTTGAACCTATCTATGTATGTTTTAGCCACCTGATTGTATATACCATAGTTAACCCCTTTGAGCAGGTAATCTTGTTTTCTTTGGCAACCACATTACAAGCCTTACCCAATTTTTGAATTGCCCATCTTTTTGAACCCTATCACCTCTTATAAGCACTTAAATTTTGATGAATATGGAAAATTTAAAGTGTGGGGTGGTTGGTTGGGCTTTTGAGTGGAACTGAGAAAATATGGATAAAGATGCACGGTGTGACAATTAATACTAAAATCCACCGGAATTGAAAAAAAAAGAGAAAATGAGCTGTATTGTTTAAAGAATAAGTCTCTAATGGTGGTGGCTTTTGGAAAAAAAAAGTGTGCTTAAAGAAGTAGGGGGTATAATACATTGGTGTAAAGGTGGAATGGTGGTTTGACAAAAGTGTGGGCTTAAATGTAAAAAAATATATTAAAGTGCTTAAGGAGGTGTAGTCACTCTTATATCCAAATGTATCCTACCTATCCCCCAACCAAAATTACAACCAAATAAAGTCCTAATTGATTCTAGACCAAATGAGCTCGATTAGTAGAGTACTACACTACGGGCAAGCCTATGGTGCATTTTTTGTGGCACAAGAAGTTCTTTCTGAGGGTGAGTGAAATCTTGCTTAATGAAGTCCTCAGTGTGTGAATCATATTGACTATGACATAAATCACTTTTGTGGTGAGTAGGCACTTGAATCATCAAAGGAAGGTAATTCTGGACCTCTGATTGAGAGTCAGAGAGCCGGTTAGGGACATTACGTGGCTAGAGAGAGAGTCCACTCTTGAGGTGTGGATGTTACGCTAAGGTAGTCTACCATTGTGAATTACCATTGTAAATTATTCTTGGTATGAGGAGTAGGGAAGTTACCTAGTGAAGATTAGACTTGTAGAGTGTGATTTTATTGCTCGAGGACTAGCAACAGTTTAAGTGTGGGGTGTTGATAGTAACCTATATTATGCAATATAGATGCTATTTATGCTCTAAATTAACCATACTTTATTGATGTTTTGAATTCTAAAAGATAACAAAATGCTCTAATTGAGATTTTTATGTGTTGCAGGAGATACTCCGAGCTAGGAGGAAGATAAAGAGTGTTTTGAAGTCGAGTTTATACATACAAGGACAATCAAGGATAGCCCGGATGAAAAAAGAGCAAGAAAAAGGCAAAGAATACGCTGAAGTCCAGGACCCGACCGCGGCCTGGAACGCGGTCAGAAACAGAATGATGCAAAATGACCGCGGTCGAGCATGAGACTTCCAAGAAGTTTGGGGGCTAAAGTGTAAATCGTTGGGAATCTAACCTAACCCTATATAAACCCAAAAACTCGCCCAAAGTTAGTTGGCAAGCTTGTTTTAGACTCAATTGGAGGCAAGAACAAGTGAGAGAAGATCAAGTCATCATTAGAGTTTTTCATAATTTGTGAATTATGAACCATCTTATTGCTTTATCTTATTTTATATGAGTAGGTAAACATCTAATCTAGGGTTTTGATGGAACCTATTGAAGGATGAAATTCTTTCTATGTTAATATAGATTTGCCAAAGTTTAATCTCTATTTGTTCAACTACATACCTGTTGTAGTTAATTGAAGGGCCCTCAATTAGCTGTGCCTATTTAGTATGTATTACTCGAGAGAGAGTGCATATTTAGGTAGTTGTTGAAAAACATCACTCCCGACGTATATGAGGGATCAATAACAAAGTGTTTAAAGGTGGGATTAGGGATAACAAAACCTTGGGCGCGATCTAAGTGATCTGTAAGTAAAGCTAGCTAGAGTAACTAGGGAGAGTATGTCTAGTATATTGTCATAATTAATCGGGAGAGATTTACGACAGTCAGGGTGCTCATGATCGATAGAGAAGTTTAGGAAAATTATCACACATAGAGGGAAGGGACTCCAACATTAGGGGAAATCATAACCTTAGATCATTCCTATTATTGTTTCAACACGTTCTTAGTTAGCTCTTAGTTACTATAGTTTCATTAAGTAATAGTTAGTAGAAAACCAACCATTTGTTAATTAAATATCTGTGGGAGTTGATTATGTGGAATTGTGTGAGTCTGATAATAGTAATTGATAGGTTAATTCCTTGTGGGATTCGACTCTGGACTTAATATCTAGAGTATATTTGCAACGACCCCTTTGTCCTTTTTATAAGGCATAGTTGGGCGTGATCAGAGATTAAGTCAAATAGGCATGAATCAATGTTTGAAACCATTAATTCTTGAGTTCTAGAAAGAACTAGGCTAAATATCACTAACTCAATCACAAACAAGCCCTAAATTAAACACCTATCAAATACGCACACTAGGGTTGGGTCACAACCCTAGCTAAATGTTTACCTACTCATGAAAAATACAGAAATTAAAGAAGAAATAAAGAGAGAATCTATAAATTTGATTATGGGATGAAAATCTTGTGTTTGGAGAAAAATCTAGTACAAAATTACTAAAAGCAGTAAAAGAAAACGGAACAGTTTCTCTTACAAAATCCAACTTAACCTGAAAATGACAAAAAGTCTTATTTATACTAAGCTGAAAATATCTAACAAAAATGCCCCTGCAGAGGTTGTGCGGCCGCACACAAAGCTTGAGCTGGGATCAGTACTTTAGTCTCTGGACCGCACAAAAGTGAGTGCATCCGCATCTTTGGCTTCTGTGGCCACACAAAAATCGTGCGGACCGCACACCTTCACTTTGTATTCTGTGAATCTCTTTTTATGCGGTCCGCATAATAGTGATTGCGGCTGCACAAAATTCCTGTGGTCCGCACAACTTCAACTTGAGTTTCTATGAATTAACCCCTCTGCGGTCCGCATAATAATAAATGCGGCCGCACACTGACTTCTGGGGCTGCACAATACTTGTGCGGTCTGCACAACTTTGGGTCTCTAAACTCCCAAGTCTCTGAACCTCTCTTCTGTGGCCGCACTAGAATTATGCGGTACACACACTGTGAAGCTGAAGATGACAGGGTTACTCCGCACTCTAAGCACTTTTGCCCTGTTTTTGCCCTTGTCCAATTTTGACTCCATTTTGAGTTGATTTTCACTTTTTTGGCTCGTTTTCCAATATTCCTGCAATAAAGCTCATTTCATTAGTTCTCGGGATACCTTTAAGCATTTTCGATCTAAAACTCAAGTAAAAGAGGACAAATACCTCTTATGCGGACCGCCAAATTTTGAGTGTGGTCCGCACATCTCAATCATAGGAAACACCCCTCTTTCCAGTTGTGCGGACCGCACAATAATGTGTGCGTCCACGTAATTTGAATTCCATCACCACTGAACTAGGGTTTATGCCAAAAGTTTAAAGTTCAAGCATGGTGTTCACAAATTGACACAATTATTGGTCTACCCAGTACCTAATTAGCATGTATGTCACTACCCATATGAGTTTGAAGCACAATTTAAGCACATTTGACATTTTTAGGCCTAAAATTAACTAAACTACTCAAAGAAATTGAAAACAAAATTTAAGAAAAATCTTCATGAATTGAACATACCAATAGTGGGTGATGCAAGAAGGAATCTAGCTTGATGAATTGAGTATGATTGTGGAACAATTTTTTGTCGTGCGCGGTGTTTACTAGGGCTTGAGAGTTTAGAGAGCATAAAGTGTGAATAGTGGTAGAAACCCCTATTTATACCCTAGAAAAGGAAGTCCCTATCTTACCTGAGTAAGGCCACATAATATTGAACGCGGTCCACACTCCTTACCTGGGGTGACAAAGTTGTGCGGTCCGCAAAAAAACGAGTGCGGCCGCATAAAATTGTGCGGTCAGCAAACTTTTGAGTGCGGCTGCATATTGGCCCTTAGTATCCAACTCCAACTTCAGAGAGTTGGTATTTTTGGATGCCCAGTTGTGCGGCCGCACAAAGAATTGTGCGGCCACAAAATTCTGTGTGGTCCACATATTTTTGGTGCGGTCCGCATAAATTCCATACTTGGCAAATTTTTTCCAAATTTTTCCTGCAATACACACTCATGCCTGCAATTCACTTCAAAACCAGTTAGCTCAAAACAAACCTATCTAAAAGAGAAGAAAAATAAGAAAATGAAAAGAAATATGGGTTGCTTCCCAAGAAGCGCCTGATTTACCGTCGCGGCACGGCGCATGTTACCATTAATCACTTGAAATGGACAATGCCACAACATGGCCATCATCAACCTTGCCAAGATAATGTTTGACCTGGTTCCCATTGTCTCTAAACACCTCACCATTCTTAGTTTTCAGATCTAGAGCAACAAAGGGTGTCACATACATAACTTCAAATGGCCCACTCCACTTGGATTTCAAATTTCCCGGAAACATCCGCAACTGAGAATTGAACAATAGCACAAGATCACTTTCTTTGAATTATTTTTTTCGGATATACTTGTCATGGAGGTACTTAATCTTGTCATTATTCAAGGACGAACTTGAATATGCATGGAACCTGAACTCATCAAGCTCATTCAATTGCTCCACCCTCAAGTTGGAAGCTATATCCTACTCAAGATTAAGCTTCTTCAACGCCCACATAGCCTTATGCTCAAGTTCCACCAGAAGGTGACAAGCTTTCTCGAACACTAACCGATAAAGAGAAATACCAATTGGTGTTTTATAAGCTTTCCTATAAGCCCAAAGAGCATCGTCAAGTTTCTTCGACCAATCTGTCCGGTTGGCATTCACAGTCTTTGAAAAAATACTCTTGATATCCCGGTTGGATACTTCAACCTGCCCACTTGCTTGAGGATGGCTGGGGGTCGACACTTTGTGAGTGACACAATACTTGGAGAGTAAAGTATCAAAAGCTTTGTTGAAAAAGTGAGATCCCCCATCACTAATAATGGCCCTTGGAGTACCAAACCTTGTGAATATGTTCTTCTTCAAGAAAGCCACCACACTCCGAGCTTCATTGTTGGGCAAAGCCACGACTTCAACCCACTTAGACACGTAATCCACAGCTACCAATATATAGGTGTTCCCACATAACCTCACAAACAGAACCATAAAATCAATGCCCCACACATCAAAAATATCAATCTCTAGGATGGTGGTGAGAGGCATCTCATTTTTCTTGGAAATCCCACAGGCCCTTTGACATTCATCACAATGCCTAACGAGATCGCTAGCGTCCTTGTAAAGAGTAGGCCAATAGAATCCACAACTTAACACCTTTGTAGCAGTTCTCGCTCCACCATGGTGACCACCATATGGCGAAGAGTGGAAAGCTTCAAGAATCCCCAATTGTTCTTCTTCTGGTACACATCTTCAGTATAACACCATCAGTACACATTCTAAAAAGATAGGGCTCATCCCAATAGTAGTCCAGGCAGTCGCGTTTGATCTTCTTCCTTTGGTTTTAAGAGAAATTATTTGGAACAATGCCACTCACAAGATAATTGGCCACATCGGTAAACCATGGCATCCCGATCATAGAAATGGATATGGATATGAGTTGCTCGTCAGGGAATGAATCATTAATATCAAGGCCATCATGTGGCCTCCCCTTCTCCTCCAATCGGGACAAGTGGTCCGCCACTTGGTTTTCACTCCCCTTGTAGTCTTGAATCTCAAGATCAAATTCTTGTAAAAGAAGTATCCACCACATCAATCTTGCCTTAGAGTCTTTCTTGCTCATCAAATATCGAAGTGCCACATAATCAGTGTGAATAATCACCTTTGTACCCATTAAGTACGGGCATAACTTCTCCATAGCAAAGATAATGGATGGGAGTTCTTTCTCGGTTACCATATAGTGGACTTGAGCCTCGTTCATGGTCTTACTTGCATAGTAGACCGAATGGAAGATCTTGTTAATTCGTTGCCCCAATACCGCTCCAACTTCCATATCGCTCGCATCACACATGAGTTCAAAAGGTAAGCTCCAATTTGGTGCAGTGATAATAAGAGTGGTAGTCAAGTTATACTTGATTAGTTCAAATACCTTCATACAATATTCATTGAAAAGAAACTTGGCATCCTTCTCCAAGAGTTTTCACAAGGGGTTTACCACCTTATAATATTCCTTGATGAATTGGCGGTAGAACCCTGCATGACCTAGAAAGCTCCTCACTCCCTTTACAGAAGTAGGGGGAGGGAGTTTGGATATCACTTCAATTTTGGTTTTATCAACCTCAATACCATTCTTGGAAATCTTGTGACCTAGGACAATGCTTTTCTCGACCATAAAGTGACACTTCTCCCAATTCAAAACCAAATTAGTTTTCTCACAACATGCCAATATCTTGTCCAAGTTGTCCAAGCACTCTTCAAAAGAATTCCCCACGACAGAAAAATCATCCATGAAAACCTCAAGAAAGTCCTCCACCATATCGGTGAAGATGGCCGTCATACACCGTTGAAAAGTTGCCGGTGCATTGCATAACCCAAATAGCATACGCGAGAATGCGAAAGTGACATAAGGAAAAGTGAAAGTTGTATTTTCTTGGTCTTTAGGAGCAATAAAAATCTGGTTATATCCAGAGTATCCATCAAGGAAGCAATAAAAAGCACGTCCGGCCAACCTATTCAACATTTGATTAAGAAATGGAAGCGGAAAATGGTCTTTCCGAGTAACTTTATTGAGATTCCTATAATCCATGCACACTCTCCACCCGGTGACAGTTCTTGTAGGGATCAATTCATTGTTATGATTTTTTATCACAGTCATGCCCCCTTTTTTGGGACACATTGCACTAGCGAGGTCCACGAACTATCGAAAATGAGGTAAACAACCCACGTATCCAAATGATGCGTGGCTAGAATTCATAGTTTTAAGCATTATATACCTTACGTTTTATGTGCTTTTGTAATAAAAATACACGTTATATGTGCATAATGGAGTCTATTTCATGTGTAGGTGAATTGGAGATGGAAACCGAGCTAAATGGGTGCATAAACATCGAAAATACGCTCAAGAGTCGGGAAGGAGTGACCCGGGCAATACCCGGGCATTTGGCCCCTAAAGCCAGGCCTGCCCAGGCGTTAAGGGGGCGTTTGGCCCTTAAGGCCAGGGGGACCTAGGCGTTAGACCCCTAACACCAGGCCTGCCCAGGCGTTAAGGGGGCGTTTGGGGCTTAACGCCTGGGGTCCCTGGTCCGGTAAATTCCAAGTTTAGAAGGTTTTAAGTGTTTCCCTGTTGGAATAGAAGTCTCCTACACGTTTAGGGTTTATCCCAAACATATAAATAGACCAAAAAACACAACTTTGAGGGAGGATGCCATTTTTGGAGAGAATATACACACAAGATCATTGAAGAAGCAAAGGATTTTCAGTTTTCTTCATCTTAATCTAGTATTTTCCATTTATGCAAAACATATGCAGTTGTTTAAGTCTAGTATGGGTGGCTAAACACCCATTGTTCTGGAGTTGTGGTTTAGCCATGAATATTGTTATTCGATATTAACTCAACCTTGATTTTAATTCGCTCAATATATGGTTGTTTCTTCAGTTCTGCGTTTAATTGCTTAATTGTTTGGGCAGCAGTTAGGTTCTATATACTATCTATGTTATGCTTGGGAAAGCCTTATATAGATTAGAGAAGAATTGAATAGAGCGCGATCTTAACCCTTCAGGGGAGCGAATTTGTGGTTAGGATAGGAATATACCTAGTCACCGTGCTTAATTAAACATCGTAATCTTAGTGCGTTCTAATAGATTAATTTCATAGGAATATAGGCATTAATCTATTGAGAATAGGCGAGTAGTACTTCGGGAGAAGTCTACGAGAGCAATTATCGATTAATTCGCAACCATGAGTGAATTATAAGAAATGTAGAGTTAATTAGAATGCAATATGATTGGTGAATTGATCACAACCCTGGAATATTTGTCTCTATTGAATACATAACAATATTCTCGTTACTTGATAATTAGTTCATATAATCATAGAATAAATTAGTTATATTCTTGGATTTTGTTTTGGCTCGATTAAATAGCAATTAGAGTGATTCAATAAGTAGTTTATGCAAGTCCCTATGGGTTCGACATTCGATTTAATATTATATTACTTGCTACGACCAGGTATACTTGCGTGTGTGGTTTGGGACCAACACCAACCATTTGATGATCTCTTTCTTCACTACCTTTTGCATGGCCCCATTCAATCATCTTTGATGTTCCATGGAGGGTTTGGAATCCTCCTCCAAAATGATTTTGTGCATGCAAAAGGCAGGGCTTATACCCAGAATATCTGCCAATGTCCAACCTGTTGCTTTTTCCTCCTTTGGAGCACCGCAAGGGTAGAATCTACCTGCACATTAGTTAAGCACGAGGAAAGAATAACAAGTAAAATGGAACAAAGGCCTAAAAACTCATACCTGAGGTGTGAAGGCAAAGGCTTTAACTCCAGGGTGGGATGCTCCTAGATTAAGGGCTTTGTTGGTGAAGTCTTCCGGTTCTCGAGATCCAAGGAGAGTTTTTGGGGCTCATAAGTATATGAACCCCCATTCCTTGCAAAGCATTGACACATTCTACAAAGCTTTCCTTCTCATCCTCATCATGATTTAGGAACACAACTTCCAAGGTATCTTCAACATTTATCACAACACTTGTGTCATCAACAATTACTTCGGTGACAAGATCCACGAACAAACACACTTTGTTGCTATACGTCATCATCATTGATTTGAAACATGGAACACCACTTTTTCATCGCCCACCCAGAAGGTCAGTTCACCAGCTTCCACATCAACTAATGCCTTCTCTGTAGCAAGGAAAGGTCTCCCTAAGATAATTGGCACCTCGTAGTCAACCTCATAGTCAAGGATCACAAAATCTACGGGAAGGATGAACTTATCGACCCGAACTAACACATCATAAATTATCCCCAATGGCCTTTTCATTGTCTGATCCGCCATTTGCAACCTCATGGATGTGGGTATTTGTTGCCCAATCCCTAACGTTTTGAACACAAAATAGGGCATCAAGTTAATGCTTGCCCCCAAGTCGCATAATAGTGCATGTGATTGTGAAGGCACCGGGGTCTTCCAACTTTGGAGCCATGGAGTGCACAATAGAACTCACTTGATTTGTCATTTTGATCGTTTCACAGTTCATTGATCTCTTCTTTGTTACCAAATCCTTCATGAACTTGGCATATCCTGGCATTTATTCTAAGGCTTCAACCAACGACACATTTTGCTTTGCGAGTCTTTGAGTATATGGAGGAGGAGGCCTTGGAAAGGGTTCCTTGGCCTTTTGCACTACCGGATCGAGTATGTCTATTACATGCTCCCTAGAAAGGTTCACATCATTTTGTGTCTCCTCCACACTTTCATCAATTTCAATCCTCACCTCTTCATTAGCTTGAACATCATTTCTTGGAATATCATCTTCTTGAACCAACAAATCATCATCCACATTTCTTCTTTGGTTTGAGGTACTAGCAACTCCACCTCTCCCGCTTCTTGTTGTCACGACCATTGCATACCCCGTATTGTTCCCACCCTTCAGATTCACCACCGTATCACTAGGTAGTTCCCCCTTAGGGCGAGTATTTAAAGGTTGAGAAATTTGGCTGAGTTGAACCTCCAAATTACGGATAGAGGTGTTGTGGGAGGATATTCGGGCATCAGAGTCGGCATTTTTCTCCATCATTTTCTTAAACATATTTTCAATCCGTCCTATCTCACTATTGGAAGAACTCGGACCTTGCGACGAGTATGGAGGCGGGTTGTGTGGTTGTTGATACATCGGGGGCGTTTGAAAGCCCGACCCCCAATTGCATTGATTTCTATTGTTCCAACCCCTTTGATTATTGTTTCCTCCCCAATTGATTTGATTTTTACCACCCCAATTACCTTGATTACTTCCTACCCATTTTCCTTGGTTGCCTTGATTACCCCAATTGCTTTGATTATTGTTGTTCCCCCAATTGCCTTGGTTGTTGTTGTTGCCACTACTCGAATTTCCTTGGTGGCCTTGGTTGTCCCAATTTCCTTAGTTTCCTTGTGATCTCAATTGTTGTTGATTTGGAGCATTGCTTCTTTGACCTTGATAATTGTTGACATATTGAACCTCATCATCTTGCTCATCATATGAATCATCTTGATTATACCCACAATCACTTTTCTCAAATTGTTCCGGAAGGTTTTGTACTTGTTGACCTCGTTGCTGTCTCTTGTTCACCATCATGTTCACCTCTTCCATAGCATTCACCTGTTTCAGCCCTTGAACCTGTTGAAGCTGAGACTTGTCCAATTGATTCATGGTGGTTGTCAACTCCGCAATAGCTTGCCCATGATCATGTAGTTCCTTGTGTAAGTGAATAACATTTAGGTCACCCTGAGGAACATTGGCTCTACTTTACCACGCCGAAGAGGTATCCGCCATCTCATCCAAGATTTCACAAGCTTTAGAATAAGGCGTGTTCATGAAGTTACCCCCGGTGAGTTGATTTACCACAAACTGATTTGTTGTGTTGATCCCCCTGTAAAAGTCTGTTGGATCATGGTCTCGGTCATATCATTGTTCGGGAACTCTTTGACCATGGTACGATATCTTTCCAAAATCTCGTGCAATGGCTCATTGGTCTCTTTCTTGACTGCTAGGATTTCATCCCTTAGTGTAGCCATGTGCCCCGGAGAGAAGAATTACGCAATGAACTTCTCAGACAACTCATCCCAAGTGTGGATGGAATGATTGGGCAATCCCTTTAACTTTTCCAAAGCCTTTCCCTGTATAAAAAAGGGAAATAGCCTTAATCATAGTGCATCCTCGGAAACATTTGTTTGCTTGCTCCCTCAACAAGTATCGACGAACCCCTTGAGATGCTTGTAGGCATTTTGGTGTGGAGCTCTGGTGAAGAAACCCTGCTGCTCAAGCAGTGTAAGCATCACGTTGGTTATTTGGAAGTTGCCCGCCCTAATCCGGGGCGGGACTATAGTACTAGCATATCCCTCGTTCGGCAACACCCGGTGTGCTACTCTTGGTGGAGGTGTGGGAGGGTTTTGGGATACTATCATGAGGCGGTAAGCCTCTCATATTTACTTGAGGTTCGGGATGAATCTATCCACTTGATCATCAACTACCTCCTTAACCATTGGTAAATTTCCGAGGGGCTCGTTGTTAAGAGCCATTTCGTACATAAAAGCAATTCACAAACAAAATTAGTGACTCGGAAGGAAATAAAGACAAAACACACAAATACCTAGATATATAACTAAATTCGTTTAACTCCCTGGCAACGACACCAAAAATTGATCTCGGCCAAATCCACACCACAGTCGATGCAATAATAAACCCAACAAAAGTCGGGATCGAATCCACAGGGAGTTAGAATATGGGATTAGGTGTATATCTAGGTTGATTGCAAATTTTGGCTGAAATTACACATCCACAATATTTATTGGTGTTCTACTTCTACTTTACTATATGGTTTGCAAGTATAAAACGAAGAGATAATATTTTTGGTGTTGAGTTTTTCAATTGATAAAAGGGTCTAGGGTCGTGACTTCTACCTAGGTGGTTATCTAATGGGTTGTAAGCTCCAGGGTAGGTTTGACTAGTCGGGGTCGTAATATAGCAATCACACCCGGGTACTCACTCTATACCTCTCGGTAGTTTGAGTGATTTTTCCCAATTTGGCTTTCTCAAGTCCAAATGGGTATTTTCACAATGCATGTGATATTAGCTCAAGTCGGGTATTACTATCTCTAGATTCAACCCTTTAACTGGGGCTATCAATTTCTTGAGTTCACCCAAATTCCTTGTTAGCCAAGTTTTTCTAGACTTAGTCCTTCTTTCTCAAGTAGAGATTAAGTCAAATAGGCATGAATCAATGTTTGCAACCATTAATTCTTGAGTTCTAGCAAGAACGATGCTAAATATCACTAACCCAATCACAAACAAGCCCTAAACTAAACACCCATCAAATACCCACATTAGGGTTGGGTCACAACCCTAGCTAAAGGTTTATCTACTCATGAAAAATGCAGAAATTAAAGAATAAATAAAAATAGAATCCATAATATTTGATTATGGGTTGAAAATCTAGTGTTTGGAGACAAATCTAGTACAAAATTACTAAAAGCAGTAAAAGAAAACGGAACAGGTGCTCTTACAAAACCCAACTTAACCTGAAAATGACAAAAAGTCCTATTTATCTAAGATGGAAATATCTGACAAAAATGCCCATGCGGAGGTTGTGCGGCCGCACACATAGCTTGAGCTGGGATTAGGACTTTAGTCTGCGGACCACACAAAAGTGAGTGCAGCCGCACCTTTGGCTTCTTCGGCCGCACACCTTCACGTGTATTCTCCGAATCTCTTTTTATGCTGTCCGCGTAATAGGTATTGCGGCCGCACACTGGCTTTTGCGGCCGCACAATATTCCTACCGTCCACACAAATTTAACTTGAGGTTCTCTGAATCGACTCCTATGTGGTCTGCATAATAATGGATGCGGCCGCACACTGACTTCTGCGGCCGCACAATACTTGTGCGGTCCACACAACTTTGGATCTCTAAACTTCCAAGTCTCTGAACCTCTCTTCTGCGGCCATACTAGAATTATGCGATCCGCATATTGTGAAGCTGAAGACGATAGGGTTACTTCATTGATTACGGCTGCACAAAGAATTGTGTCGCCCGCACTCTAAGCACATTTGCCCTATTTTTGTCCTTGTCCAATTTTGACTCCTTTTTTGAGTTGATTTTCACTTTTTGGTTCGTTTCCCAATATTCCTGCAATAAAACTCATTTCATTAGTTCTCGGGATACCTTTAAGCATTTTTGATCTAAAACATAAGTTAAAGAGGACAAATAAGCAGTCAAAATCCCTACTTATCACTCACCCAAGTCGCCTTTGCGAGCTTCATCTCGCTTCTGTGACCAAGGCTTCGTAGAAGCGGTTGCACCAGCAAAACAAAAATTCCAGCAACTTCAACAAGGCTCAAATCGATCTGAACCCCGTCCGAAACTCACTCGAGCAACTCGGGGCCTTAACCAAATATACCAACAAGTCCCAAAATACGATACGAACTTAGTCAAAACCTCAAATCACGCCAAACAACATCAAAACTACGAATTGACGATCAGAACTTTTCTTTAAACTTTCAAACATTCAAACTTCGCCGAATGCGTCCGAATCATTCTTAAACATTCCGGAATGACGCCAAACTTTACGTACAAGTCACAAATCACGATACGAACCTATTCCAATTCTCGGTACCCCAAACGGACATCGATATCACCATTTTCTACCTCAAACCAAACCTAGGAAATTCTAAAACCTTGCAAAATGCCAACTTTTCACAATAAGCATCGAAATTCTCCCGGGCGACCTGATACTCAGCCCGAACATACGCCCAAGTCAGAAATCGTCATACGAACCTATTAGAACCTTAAAATACCACCGAGTTTGTTTGCTCAAAAGTTAAAGCTTAGTAATTTTTTCCAACTTAAAGCTTCCAAAATTAGGATTTTCCATCCGAATTTGAACTTCCTGAAATTTAATTCTGATTACACGTACAAGTCGTAATACATGAAGTAAAGCTACTCAAGGCCTCAAACCGCCGAACGATGCGCTAAAGCTCAAAACGACCGTTTGGGTCGTTACATTCTCCCCCACTTAAACATACGTTCATCCTCGAATGTGCCAAAAACTGTTCCGGAGTTGTCCGAAATCATTGTTTAACACCTCGTGCAGCTTCCCGTGCCACAACAACCCTTGTGAGAACATTAGCTCGAGCCAAACTGAAGATCCTATCTATAACCTTAGCTAGCAAGCCTTAGAACCAAATTCCAACATCTAGAATTCTCCATGAAACCCGATTCTAACATACAAACACTGTATCAATCTCCACACGTTGAACCAACACATGATCGAGCACCCATGTTGATACCACACAATGGACCGTATAACTCATTTGTCCATGGTAACCTCCTCCAAGAACAATAGCTGCAAATTTACTAACCCAATGCTCGCAATACGCCTCATAACACATGTAAGCCCCGTTCTAACTCTTGCAATACTGCCCCGATAAAAAATATGTGTGGAAGCTCATAACCACCTGCCAATTCAATAAATCATGGCGTCTCTTCTCCTGACAGGAATAATTACCTTAATCTGAACTGAAAAATAATATTTTATCTTTTTGATATACCCTACATAACTCTGATCGCACTGGTCTCAGGTCCAATACTCTCGTCTCCCCCAGTACAAGCTACTCAGGTAATAAGCCACCTCAAACACCGTTCATACCATATATTACATCATAAATGTGCCAACAAGCTACAAACCAAATATGACTCATAAGGAAGAACGAACTCTGAAAAAGAACTATCAAGCATGCGTAACGAATAAAACGGTCGAACAGATACTATGAACCCTTCTCAGAGAATGAGAAACAAAATAGACAAGAATATATGTAAGGAATCATACTCAACATCTCATTGTCGTGGCGTGCAACCCGGTCCACACATGATACCATTGTGGTGTGCAACCAGATCCAAACAACATACCCGTGGCGGCGTGCCACCCGATCCACACATAACAATCTATAAGGAAATACCTCCGAGCCAGAATGCTCATACCCACGAAATGCCCGTATATCGACCACAAGCACGCCAAGTGCATAATACAATCCCTGGGGAGACGCATAGCATCATACTCTACAAAACCCAAGCATGACTAAGGTGAAATAAATGACATGTATCTCGAGAGCCATTTGCTCATATAACACCACAAGCTACACGGCATCACAACACATGTGCGAATAATCAAGCCGTCTCTCAAACCACATGGTACAATCGAGTATTACATGGAATAGCTGATGATAGAAATAACATCCAACGCCCAAAGACATCCGTAAGCAATGCTATGCCGAATGAACGCATCCGACCTGACGTAGAGCACACATTCACATTAGACCCACCAATGAACCTTAAGACGATTCTGATCATATCATACTGGGCCAACAACCTTTCGAGGATCCACAATGGCCATATCCATGACACGCACGATCAACTGTCCCAACTCGGAACAACTCCCACAGTTCATAACCAAAGGAATAGAGCCTCTTCCAGGCATGCGCTCTCACATCAGTGATAATACCATAATATCCATGCTTGGTTTCAATCTTTAATAATCAAGTGACTAATATGTCACACTTATACAATTTTCTCGTGGAATACTCTCCCACAACTTTCTGCACCAGGTAGCAAATCAAGAATCCGCAAATAAACACAAAAATCCTCTTACATAAGATACCGTTCTCAGGTGACACTAAAGAAAATGCCAGCTTATGTGGAACATCTGAATTCTTCCTTGCTCATCCAGGTTCGTGAGATTCCTGTCAATACCGAACCACAACCTTGATCCGCCACTTTCAATTCCTATGCCGCTCACTGCACCCATCATACTGCTACACGAGAGTACCAAAGTTCATCATAACCCCTGAATTACTAGTGGAATAAGCACTCCATTGGCTAGAAACCTTTCACTTAACTCATTTCAGAAGAACCATTTTAACACGCAACTAAATTCCCATAATCGTAGAAAATACAAACCTCAGGTCGTGGTCTAAACTGCCATAACTCTTCTAGGATATATTTACACATAACAAGGCCATTAGAATCAAATACCTATCAAATCAATCAAATTATGGTGGGTGTCGATCCCTCACGTACAACCACAAACCACTTGTATAACTTAACACGCCGAAGGAACTTATCATTGCCACAACCATACTGATTCAACCATTACTATCCGACCCAACTTCTTCCAATTTACTCTAGACTTGCCTTAGAAATAATAATAGCTCCATTCAAAACATAAGGTAGCCCAACAACACTCATCCCGGGTGACCTAATTCACGAGACCACATCGTCTCAATACCCACGAACCATCTCATACCCTCCTTATGCGCACAATAACATCTCCAACTGGTACACCCATTCTGAAACATCCTCTACGAACCCAAAGTTATCTTCTCCCATTTCTCCAATGTTGCACCGCAGACCGATAATAACATAGAACACTCCAAGTCCCTTTCATAATCCACTGCAAAAAACTCGATCCTTAACCATACAACGGACCCGAAATCATTAGGCACTACACTTTAAATCTTGAACCCACCAGAAGTGTTGTTGAGAGTCAACCACTCTGACCTGGTCCCGAATATAATAAAAGTCCAACACTCTGCTAGCTCATGAATACTCCCAAAGAAGCAACCAGATGAATCATTTTCCTCGTACATCACATCCACAAGAAGCATAAACTATGAGTCTTTCCAAAAATTGCACATGAATCGATAAGGCGAAATATAACACACATTCATCAAGTTCCTTGCTCGAATGACCCCTGATATTTCCTTTTCTTAGTCATAAACGATCCATCAATGCACTGATAGCTAGAAACTGCACAAGCAGACAACCATGCGATCCAATCGTAAACGGTGGGCTCCCCCACTTAGCTTTAAGCTACCATCACAAAATGTAGAACCCACATAGATTTCTCCTTCTCGATTGCCATGATCTCGCACCATCAACCTTCCAAATTTCTCATAGTCACTTTTTAAACGTTTCATGAACATTCCAAATTATCAGCGACCTTCTGTCGGGTAGTAAGTAGAACTCTTCGTAGAAACTTCATCAAATCACGCAACCACTAACCTGCTGACAGGAGATAACCCACTTGTGAAATTCCATACCAACATTTTCCAACGACGCTGCATTGGGTACAACTACCACAAAATGAATAAACCCTCCTGAGCCCATGCTCGTCTACTAGATGAACAAGTCTTTTCGCTCCCTATTAACACCAATTGAAAATTTGACAATACATTCCAAACATGAAGTCATGCCGTATCCCATAACGATAATCAAGCTCTTACACCCCTAAACACTCCAAGCAAACTTTTTTTTTCATCATATTCAACCTTACTCGGCACCGTAGCCACCATTCCAACTAAAATCCATAGACCTAGTCACTTTCCACCATGACCCCCAAATCGCTCTAAAATTTTCCCAAGGCATGTGGTTATCCTACCACAAAATCCATATGCTACTTCGTCACTCCCATATCGGTTAAACCGTCTCCTTTAAGCAACTTCTCGACTCTGCTTTTCATAATAATATTATTTATTTGAAAGATACTTACTACTTTAAAGATATTATTTATTAATTTATAATATTAAATATATTTGGATATGTTAATCTGATTTTTTTTATTTAACTATAATTACTCTTATCTGACCAAATCTGACAGTGAGAATTACACTGTAATTACCTTCTAACAAACAAATAAGGCATCGTAATTATTATACTATAAAGTACCACGATGTGTAATTACTACCTTGATGATTATACAACCAAATAATTGCACATGGCTTTCTAGACAGACCCAAAGTGAACTTGTTCTATTTCTCATGCTAGATTTTAATGTTTGGCAAGTAAAAAGCTCTCACTGTTGTCATATTCTCTTTTGAGAAAAAAAAAAAAATTTCTTGTATTTGAAAATAGAAATAAGTGAAGGGACTGCAAAATATGCGTCAATATGGATAAACTAAAAAAAAGAATTGAAGTCGCTATCAGTGGCGGAGCCACATTGAACCAAGGGTTGTTTAGAGATACCCTTTCGCTGAAAAATTACACTGTATTGCTAGATAAATTTTTTTATTTGATGTATATTTACTATACATGGACTCCCCTTAACTTTTCAATGTATCTAATTATTTATATTTGACATCCCGACTTCGCCACTGATCGCTACCCAATATTTATTTTTTAGGTTTATTAAGTCACCGAATAAATCGAATGTATACACAATGATTTGACACTAAAGGCAAAACACCCGTTTTTACCTGCAATTGTAGGAGTTTTATATATTGTATATATCTCTCAAATTGAGAATCTCCCATTAATTAGGAAGAATTGTGATTTACATCTCTAAAGATCTTTACGATGAATATATGCTATTCATAGCTGTAACATTCCTCGAGTAGAAATAATTAAACTTTAAATTGTTAATTTCACTTTGTAGTCATAGAAATCTCATAGCGCGTTTTAGACCATGAATTTTAAAAATTTCTTTTTCTTAAAGAGGGAGTATTTCTTTTTTATGTTATCCATAAAATAATATACTCAAGTATTTTATCAGAGATCTTATTTCTCATGTTTAATTAACTAGAGACTATTAATACCATATTTATATATGCGCTTTATGAGTTTCCTCGTTTTCTTTCATTAATGTATCCTCTGTGAATATTACTTTTTATTTATTTATTTTATTTTTAGCTATTCTTTTCAAGACGGAGCTCTAAACTTAATCCTTTCTATTCATTAATTAGTCATATGAACCCTAGTTTGGATCTTAATAAAAATTAGAAAATTGTTGGGTAGAAAAGTACTACATCAGAGAAACTAAAAGGGTACGTAAAAGATGATAAATAAATGGGTAAATTCATGAAAATTACAAACAGATACAAAGTACTAAAATTCACCACGCCGTTCAATCCTTTCACATTTCCAAATAGAGAGTCATTCACTTAACTTTCTTCTTTATTCGTACAAAATCTAAAAGACAAGGAAACATTGAAATGGAAAAAAAAAAAAAAAAAACTGAAATCACACGAAAAGGTAAAGTCGTTATTGGAAATAGTAGTAGAGTTCGTCGCATTTGAACAATAATGTGCAATTTGCACATACTTTACCCTGTAACTACGTCGCAACGATGGAGCACATCACACTTACAGCAAACCCAACAGTCATTGCAGTCGTTGTTGGTTTGACAAGATCTCCCACAAGTTAGAACATCATTAAGTTGAGGGAGTAGACGCCTTTCAACTCTTGAGAAATCATGCTCATAATTCCATGCCAGCACATTCGTCTTCGAGAACCATAGCACGTTCACTGGAATATTTCACAATTAACATTATCAAAATCAAATTATGATTAATATAATATGAACAATTAAGCGTAATAATATTATTTCAATATGCAGAGACAAAAAGAGACGAATACTAACTTGTGGTTGCCACGAGAAGAACAGTGAAAATGAAGCCAAGCTTAAACAATACCATATTAGGAAATAGTGTTTTGAAGTGTCTGCAGTTTATTATTTCCTAAAGAGCGTAATTTATAGACTTCTCTTGTAGTGACCTAGCTCTTTAGATTCGCTTTTCCTTTTCTTTTTTTTTTTTTTTAGTAAAAATCAACTTGTCTTATATTTAAGTTTCTTAAGCTCGCCTTCCCTTGTAAATAATGCAGTTTATAAAATTTAAATTGTTTTCCCCCCACAATTTCTAATTAAAAAAGAAAATTGTATATCAATATCTTGTAAATTGTGCTCGCATCAATGATAGAATCAATGGTTGAAGGCTTCTATATATGAGTAACGTAGTTTATATAATTTATATGAAAGTTGAGATGAGAAAGTTCAAGTGAGCCTTATCCACTACTTTTTGTCATTTGAATATGATTACCACAATATGTTTCAATTAGAGTTTATGTTTTATTCGTCGAAGATGTAAATTTTTTTATACATTCAGATAACAAAGTAGGTGTGTATAGATATATTTTTTGATAAATATTAATTGATTGCTTGGTAAAAATGACAATTAACCTAGTAACCTACTGTCACATATTAAAATTTACTAATAGTGTAAAAAGATATTTATATAACATAAATCCATATTAATAAGCTACACATAATTCAATCTATCAAAGAATTGTACACTTTTATTTTATATACGCATTCTCTTGCTTGGATTTTAATTGTGATTTAGGATTTTACAAAACAATGAATTTTTCCCCAACTATATTAGGAAGATTCTCATTAGCATTTAGTTGTATGACTATATAATTGAGCAGTAGAAATTCCTAAACATAATTTTTGATAATTATGTTGCCTAACCGACACTCTATAGAGGTGCCAATAATATATTAGCATTCATCTACTTGTTAGACTATGGGAAGACCATCTGCATGTGACTCAATTAACGCATTGACATCATTTTAATTACTTATTCTGCATGCTTTACTATCAAGGTTAAATTATTTTATTACTACAGTTCATGTGCCATATTTTTTGACGATGCACGTGAGAACTGATGCACCAGTAGTCAAGTACATCCTTTTTATTTAAGTTAATTCTTTCTATTCATCAGTCATGACTCACCTACCCACCCACCCCTCCCCAGTGTAATCGTGATCGAAGACAGGTCCAGAATTTAAATTTAACGAATTTAAATTTTAGGATTTTCAGTATTTTATTTACTATACTATTAAAATTTATGGGTCTAAATATAATATTTGTTGATATTTTATAAGTAGGATTTTACACACAACACACACACTTTGTGTGAAATATTATGGGTTCAAACGAATACATAGCCATAATCAAGAGCTACAGTAGTAGTGAGTGCGATGTAATGACCCGACCGATCGTTTTGCTTTCTAGAACTCCGTTCCCCTAAATAAGACTCCATGTATGTGCTTTTACTGTTTTATGACTTACGGAGATGGTTAGTTTTAGATTTGGAAGAGTTCGGGTTGAAATCGGAACAATTGGTTCCTTAAGTTGGCCTTAAAGAGCTAAGTTTCACTTCGGTCAACATTTTGAGTAAACGACTTCGGAATCGGGATTTGATGGTTGCAATAGGTTCGTATGATGATTTTGAACTTGGGAGTATGCTCGGTTCCGGTTTTGGATGAACCGGGAGCGTTTCAGTGCCTAATGTCAAAAGTTGGTTCTCGAAGTTCTTTAAAATTTGGTTTGGAACGAATTTTGGTGATATCAAGGTCCAAACGAGTTTCCGAGACCGGAAATAATTCTGTAATACAATTTAAGACTTGCACGCAAAATTTGGTGTCATTCCGAGTTGATTTGATAGGAATCGAACGAGAGGAAGTCTTTTTAGATGTTTTTGAATTCATGAGTCAATTCATGCATTTTGGCGTCCAATTAATAGTTTTGATGTTATTTCCGTGTCTTGGATCGCTCGAGCGAGTTTGTATGGGGTTATTAGACTTGTGTGGGTAGTTGGTGTGGAGCCCCGAGGGCTCGGGTGAGTTTCGAACATGCAGAAGGGATGAAAAACACACAAGATTTCTGGTGTTTCTTGGCACTAGTTGCAGGTCTCGCAAATGCGAGAAATAGTTCGCAAATACGGACTTCACATTTGCGAGATGAGCTTCGCAATTGCGAAGAAGCGCGGCCTGGGGATTTTTCGCATTTGCAACACCTGAGCCACATTTGCGAACTCAGTAGTGATCGCATTTGCGACCTTAGCAGCTAGGGCCAGGCTTCACATTTGTGACCCTCGCATTTGCGAACTTGGTGTCGCAAATGCGACATCAGAGGCATGTGCCCAACTCATTTAATGCGGGACTTAGGCCATTTATTTCATTTCACTTCTTCTCTTGGGCGATTGTTGGAGCTTTTGGAAATGGGTTTTCACCTAGCACTTTGAGTTAAATAATTTCTACACAACATGAGTTAAATCCATAGATTATGGGTAGATTAACATGTAAAAATTGGTGAAATCAAGGGTTTAGATGAAAACCTAGGTTTTGGGTAAAATTGGGCTTTGACCACGAAAATGGTTTTGGAATTTGATAAAAATCATATATTCTTGTTCCTAAGGTTATGGGTAACAACTTTCTTCGAAAATTTCCGGAATCCGGGCACGTGGGCCCGCAGGTGAATTTTAAGAACCTTTAATTTTGGGTTGCGTAACCTCTTAAATAGTTGGAATACGAGCTTTTGAGTATGTATTGATTAGTTTATATACTATTTGATTAGTTTTGGGTTGATTCGGCACATAATTGGGGGTTTGGGCACATTCTTGGACCGGAAAAGTAGGCCTTGAGACGAGGTAACTCTCTTTTCTAACCTTGTTAAGAGGGAATTAATCCCATAAGTGAACTTAAATCAAAATATTCTTCTATTTGTGGGGGTTACGCACGCACGATGTGACAAGAGCCCGTGCGTAGCTACTATTCACGCTTATGTCCGGGTAGATTTAGGCTTACACCATGATTTGTTGATATTGTTGCTTAATTTTTGTTTGCTACTTGTCGAATTTAAAGTGGAGGTTGAGAATTTTAATAATTTAAGGTTCCAAGTTGAATTTCCTATTTCAAAAATATATTGAGAAATATTGTGGTAGCTTGAGAACATCTATGTTCAACCGCTTCGCAAATATATTTTGCGAGCGGGGTAAATTTCTGCTACTCCCATGGGAGCGGGTCGTTCGTCTCGGCAAGATTTATTGATATATTACATGGTTCGTCCCGTTCGACCCTCGGCAGTGCACCGTATATTATTATGTATAATTGGATCGGGCTGTACGTCCTCGGCATAACTCGTGCGTAGTGATACTGGAATTTCCTTTTTATATTTAATAATGTTATGGGCTTGAAATGTGAAAGGAATATATGAGAGAAATGATTTTCTTCTTACATGAAAGAAGTTTTGTTTACTTACTTCTTGTTGAGCTCTATTGCCATTGTATGTTTCATGCTTAATTAGAACATCGTATTATTATATCTTGACCCTTAGTAAGTGTCGAAGTCGACCCCTCGTCACTATTTCTTCGAGACTAGACTAGATACGTACTGGGTCCATGTTGTTTATGTACTCATGTTACACTTCTACACTTGATTTGTAGGATCTAAGGCAGGTGCATCTGGTTAACAGTCTGGCGCACACACTTGACTTTTACCATGAGACTACACGGTGAGCTGCCCTTCCGAGCCGTTCAACAGCAGCCGAAGTCTCTCTTTTGGGTTATTATTTCTATCTATTTCTTTCAGACAGTAGACTAGTATTCTTTTGTATATTCTACTAGAATACCCGAATACTTGTGACACCAGGTCTTGCACACACTCTAGTAGACTTATGATTTTGGTTTATTGTTATGACTTCGATTATGCACTTAGTTGCTTTTGTTTAATCACTTTACAACTGTAAAGTTCTAGAACTCTTATTAATGAGGAGTGTTACTCAATTTGCAAACATATTAAAAGTGAAAACCACTAGATTTATTAGTGTTGGCTTGCCTAACAACGGTGTTGGGCGCCATTACGACCTATAATGAAATTGGGTCGTGATAACATGGTATCAGAGCACTAGGTTCACATAGATCTCACAAGTTATGGACAGGCCCAATAGAGTCTTGCGGATCGGTGCAGAGACGTCCGTACTTATATTCGAGAGTCTATAGGGCGTTAGGAAACTACTCTTTATTCATCTCATATCGTGCAATTGGTGACATTATAAGTTTCTTCTCTTACTCTCTCACAGATGGTGAGAATGCGCGCAACAGATGTTCTAGACCCGGGAGAGGCTGCTTCCCCCATTGCGAGAGGCCGAGGCAGAGATCGGGGGAGGGCACGGGCCCGAGGTAGGGGACGAGGACGTCCCAGAGTTGCCCTAGTTGTACCACCAGTGGATCTAGTGGAGGATCCCATTTTTGAGGAGCAGGGCGAGGTGCCCGCAGTACGGCCAACTCCGGTAGACTTTACGTCAGAAGGTCATGGGCCGTATGCTGCAGTTCATGGATGCTATGACCCAGGATGGTTTATTCCCAGCAAAACCAACCACATCTCAGGTGGGAGGGAGAGCACAGACCCCGATTGCTCAGGCAACTAGGCATGCAACCGTCGTATATCAGACCCCGTGTACACTACTCGTGGGCGGGACCCAACTAGTTGCAGCGGTTGTGCCTGAGCTTAGACCAGCTCCGACCGGCGAGTTGCAGAAGCTTTTGGACAGATGGACCAACCTTCACCCTCCGGTCTTTGGAGGTGAGCGACACGAGGATCCTCAGGACATTAATGATAGGTGCAGGGAAAAACTGCACAACATGAGGATATTGAAGTTTCACATGGTGAATTTCACTACCTTTCAGTTGGAGGGCAACGCAGGTAGGTGGTGGTTGTCTTATCCTCTTGGTAGACCAGCAGATTCTCCTCTCATGAAATGGGACCAGTTCACACGCTTATTCTTGGATATGTATATTCCACCCTCATATAGGGAAGAGTTGCGATGTCAGTTTGAGCGGCTCGAGCAGGGCCAGATGTCAGTGATCGAGTATGAGGCGATATTTTTTGAGTTGTCTCACCATCTACTTATGATATTTCCTACTTAGGCAGAGTGAGTGCAGAGATTTGTTGCAGAGTTGCACTCTAGCATTTAGTCTAGCATGGCTCGGGAGGTTGAGATGGGGACTCCTTATCAGTTACTAGTGGAGATTGCTCTCAGGATTGAGGGTTATCCTTAGAGGGGTATAGAGCGGATGCAGCGGGACAAGAGGTCCCATTTTTCTGGCGAGTTTAGAGGTGCCCCAGCTGGGGGCAGAGGTCACTTTGGGAGGGGTCAGTCCATTAGGCCCCCATATTCAGCACCACCACTTCCTCGGGGTCTTCCATCGCGACTCTATTTCAGTGCTATTTCGGAGAGTTCTTATCGGACGCCAGCTATTCAGAGTTCTTCTAGTGGGTAATCCAGTCATCAGGGTTCTTCCAATGCCTACTTCAGTGCCATGCCCGAGAGTTCACATCGCCCACTAGCTATTCACGATTCTTCCAGTAGGTATTCAGGCCATCAGGGTCAGACTTCAGGGCAGCAGTCCACCACTCCGAGGGGTTGCTATGAGTGCGGGGATCCTAGCCAAATAAAAAGGAATTGCTCAGACTTTGGGCAAGGCGGTGCAGCAGGGTTAGCAGCCTATGATTTCAGCTCCAGCAGTTGCACGAGCCGTACGGCCGCCCAGAGGCGGAGGGAAGGTGGGTAGAGTCCATCCCAGAGGTGGAGGTACGATAGGCAGAGGCCATCCAGGTGGTGCTCCAGCCAGGTTTTATGATTTTCTAGCTTGACCAGATGTAGTGGCCTCAGATGCCGTGATCACAAGTATTATCTCCGTCTGCGGTAGGGATGCTTCAGTATTATTTCATCCAGGATCTACCTATTCTTATGTGTCATCCTTGTTTGGTCACTTTCTGGATACTCATCATGGGTCCTTGGGTACTCCTTTCTATGTGTCTAGTCTTGTGGGCGATTCTGTTGTTGTGGATGAGATCTATCGAACATGTGTGGTTACATTTTGTGGTTACGAGACTAGAGCAGATCTTTTGTTGTTTGATATGACCGACTTTGAGGTCTTCCTGGCATGGACTAGGTATCTCCCTATCACGCCATCATTGATTGCCATGCCAAGACTGTTGCTTTAGCGATGCTAAAGTTGCCTAGGTTCGAGTGGAAGGGTTCATCTGTCAGTACATCCAGTAAGGTTATATCTTTTATGAAGGCTCGACACATGGTCGAGAAGGGTTGCTTGGGTTATCTAGCCTATGTTCGGGATACTACCACATAGTCTCCGATAATTGATTCAATACTAGTAGTCCGGGAGTTCGCCGATGTGTTTCCTTCTGACATTCCAGGCATGCCACCGGATCGTGATATTGATTTCTAGGTACCCAACCGATAACTATTCAACTGTACCATTTGGCTCCGAAAGAATTAAAGGAGTTGAAGGAACAACTTGAGGAGTTTCTAGCAAAGGGGTTTGTCAGGCCGAGTGTATCACCTTGGGGTGCACCAGTACTATTTGTGAAGAAGAAAGATGGGACTATGGGGATGTGCAATTAATTGCCGCCAGTTAAACAAGGTAACCATCAAGAACAAGTACACATTGTCGCGTATTGATGATTTGTTTGACTAGGTTCTAAGGTGTTCTCTTAGATCAACTTGAGGTCGGGGTAGCATCAGTTGAAGATCCGAGACTCAAATGTTCCGAAGGCTACCTTCCGTACTAGATATGGCCATTATGAGTTTCTTGTGATGTCCTTCGGTTTGACTAATTCCCCAGCGGCGTTTATGGACTTGGTGAACAGGGTGTTCAGGCTTTATATTGGTTCATTCGTCATCGTCTTCATTGATGACATTTTGATTTACTTACGTAGCATGGAGGAGCACGAGCAGAATTTGAGAGTGGTGCTTCAGACCTTGCGGGAATAGAAGCTATATGCTAAGTTCTCTAAGTGTGAGTTTTGGCTAGATTATGTGGCATTGTTGGGGCATATGGTATCAGGCGAGGGCATCAATGTGGATCCCAAGAAGATTGAGGCAGTTCAGAGTTTGCCTCGTCCTACTTCGGTGACAGAGATCAGGAGCTTCTTGGGGTTAGCAGGTTATTATCACCGGTTCGTGGAGGGCTTCTCATCTATTGCAACACCTTTGACTAGATTGAACTAGAAGGGTGCTCCGTGTTGTTGGTCTGATGATTGTGAGGCGAGCTTCCAGAAGCTCAAGACATCTTTGACCACAACACCGATCCTTCTACTGCCTTCCGGTTCGCGGATGTATACTGTGTATTGTGACGCTTCACGTGTTGGCTTAGGTTGTGTATTGATGTAGGAGGGGCGAGTTATTGCATATGCTTCACGTCAGCGGAAGACCCATGAGAAGAATTATCATGTGCACGTTTTGGAGTTGGACGCGATTGTTCAAGCTCTTAAGATCTAGAGGCATTATCTATATGGGGTGTCCTGTGAGGTTTACACTGATCATCGCAGTTTGCAGCATTTGTTCAAGCAAAGAGATCTCAATTTGAGGTAGCGTAGATGGCTTGAGTTACTGAAGGATTATGACATCACCATTCTTTATCATCCGGGCAAGGCGAACATAGTCGCGGATTCCTTGAGCAGGAAGGCAGAGAGTATGGTTAGTTTGGCATTTATTTCAGTAGAGGAGAGGCAACTAGCCTTGGACATTCAACCCTTGGCTAAAAGACTTGTGAGGTTGGATATTCAGAGCCCAACCGAGTTATTGCTTACGTCGTTGCTCAGTCTTCACTATTGGAGTAGATCAAGGCTCAACAATTTGATGATCTGCACCTGTTGGTTTTCAGAGAGACGATACTACTGGGTGGTACCAATGAGGTTTCTATTAGCGAGAATGGTGTCCCACGACTTCATGGTTGTCTATGTGTTCCTAATGTTGATGGCTTGAGGGAAAGGATTCTAGAGGAGGCGCACAGTTCTCGGTATTCTATCCATCCAGGTGCTACAAAGATGAATTATGACTTGAGACAACATTATTGGTGGCGGCGGATGAAGAAGGACATAGTTGAGTACGTGGCTAGGTGCCTAAATTTCCAGCAGGTTAAGTGTGAGCACTAGAGGCCAGGAGGTCTACTCCAACGGATCACTATACATGAGTTGAAGTGGGAGCGCATTACTATGGACTTCGTAGTTGGGTTGCCGCAGAATTTGCGGATGTTTGATGATGTTTGGTTCATTGTAGACAGGTTGACCAAGTCGGCACACTTCATTCCAGTTGCAACTACTTATACTTCAGAGAGGTTGGCCCAGATTTATATTCGGGAGATAGTTCGGTTGCACGGTGTGCCTATCTCCATCATATCAGATAGATACCCTCAGTTCACTTCGCAATTCTGGAGAGCCATCCAGAGTGAGTTAGAGACTCATGTAGAGCTCAACACTGCGTTCCATCTACTGACCGACGGGCAGTCAGAACGGACAGTTCAGATCTTGGAGGGCATGCGTAGAGCATCTGTGATTGACTTTCGGGGACAGTGGGATCAGTTCTTGCCTTTGGCCGAGTTTTCTTAGAACAATAGTTACCGGTCCAACATCGAGAAGGCTCCGTTCGAGGCTTTATATGGTCGGCGTTGTCGTTTTCCCATTGGGTGGTTTGAGACCGGCGAGGCTAGGTTATATGGTAATTATTTGGTGAAGGATTCTTTGGAAAAGGTGAAGTTGATCCAAGAGGGACTCCGCACAGCACAATCCCAGCAGAAGAGTTACGCGGATCGGAAGGCGCGTGACTTATTGTTGATACCCAATTTTGCCCACATATTTTTTCAAATAATATATAAACTTTCAAAACATTATTTTTGCATCATTACTTAACTTAAAAATCTATACAAGCCCTTTTTTTTTTTAATAATTTTTCATAATTTTTCATAATTTTTAGAGCTTTAAAATTAATTTTATTGAATTTAAATTACATAAATATTTAGTATTTATCCCTTTGAATTATTTGTGATGACTTAATCATCCAAAATTACTATTTTTTATCCTCATATATGTCTCATAATATTTTCACTTCATTTTTTTTTATAATTACATTATCATTTTAAAACTATTTGCATAATATTGCAATAATAACTTATATTTATATACAAATGCTCCTTATTTATATTATTGGCGTCAAAATAGTATTTCATATTTTTATAATGCTAAATGATTATTTTAAATCACTTTAGTGCATAAAAATATTTTTATTCATTTACTAATTATTTTTTATTTTGATAAATTATGTGTGCTTAAAAGGCTGGCCCAATTTTTAAACCAATTTTCGGACTAAAAATGGCCGAACACCTTAGCCCAGTAACCCAGCCCAAAGTCAAACGACCCCTTTAAAAGATCCAGACGGTACCCGTTTTAATTACCCACCCGAACCCTAATCCTCTCATTCTCTTTAACCAACGCACTAAAATTCTCTCCTCTCAACAGAAACCCTAGACGCCCTCTCAAATCACTCCGAATCCGTCTCAACCATGGATTCTCTCCAGGATTTCCATACCTTTTGTGTGTTATCTCGTTATTTTCTACAAAACTATGTGTCACGACCCAAATCCTAATTTAGGTCCCGATGGCGCCCAACAACGGAGTTAGGCAAGCCAACATGAATTGCACCAAGTGTTACCCTTCCCATTTGACTAATTATCCCAACGTTTACCATTTTTTAAACAATTATTAACATGATGATAGCCCGTGAAATAAATAAAGTCATACGACACATGAGTCAAAAGATAAGCTTATGCATAAATATACAGCCCAAAACCCAAAATATTCTACGTGTGTGCCAGGAACTAGT
>ML399017.1:3987-15776 GCA_005239525.1 Nicotiana knightiana | reverse complement strand
AAAAGAAAAAAAAATGGAAAGACGGGTTGGGGTGGGTGGGGTAGGTAGCTGGGTTTGGGGGTGGGTCGGTGAGGGTGGGAAGGTTGAGAAGGAGTTTTAGAAAATGTTTCCGTCTCTTGATAAGGAAAATATTTTCCTCCAATTGGAGAAAAATTAGTTCGGAAAATATTTTCCAAAATATTTAAATCAACCAAACATGAAAAAATTGGAAAATATTTTCCTTCATACAAAACACACCCATAGTCTAATAATTATACAATATAATAATTACGATGACCTGTTTGTCATAACATAATCACACTATAATTACAAGTGTATTGTTTGATTGCACGAGTGTAATTACACAGTATTAAATTTTAAATGAAATAATTATCAAACTTAAGAGTTTCTATAGTAAATATATGCCTATAAATAATATATTATAAGTATAAATAATTGTAGATTTGGCATTTAGATGCATGTTTTTTTCTTGAATATACATTAATTAGTAATCAATATTATATACTAATATCGTAAAAAAATGATATATATATATTCCAAATTAATTATATTTAGTTTAATTAATTATAAAAACTAAAAATATACATTTAGTAAGAACATTATGTAATGCATGTATGATAAAATAAATTATTATTTATAAATATAATGTCGTGACATTATTCAAATGTTTAACAAAATTAATCTATCAATTCTAACTAAAAAAAGAATATAGTGCAATGTGAAATAACAAGTCAACACTACTATAACAAGATATTGGAACCATAAATATAACACAAATTCAAATTAAAAAAAAAGTTTAACATATGTCAAATTCCAACATAATAAAAATAAGTCCCAGTACAACTTAATATTAAGAAATATAATAAGTTTACAACCTAATTCAATTACAAAATTACTTTAATGACATCTCTCGTTATATGCCAGTTGTTAATGACTCATTATTTCTAATACTAAGAGGTTTAGTCTCAAAAACTAGAATAATAACGCAGTTACGCTAAATGAAGAAAATAAAACAAACAAGAAATAAAATATACGAGCAATAACATGGAATCACAAGAAGTAAATATAGAGAAATAAAGATAAATAATGTACAAAAAGAAATATATTTTAAAATCTAGAAAGAAATTAAAGTAAAAGTAAAAATAAAAAGATATTGAAATAAAAAAGTTATAAAGAAAATAAATTAAAATAAAACAAAAAGGAAAGAAATTAAAAGTAACCTTGTAATTACACAGTATAATTACCATCAATTCTCACCTACCCTTGAGAATTAGAGAGTGGATACACCTCTCCATTTCACCCAATTACATGTCGACCAAGTAATTACTTGGCTAGACAAACATGTTAAATAGTCTAATTACATCCAATTACATCCAAATCTAATTTCAAGGTGGCTTTCCAAACAAGCTCTAAAGGTATTAGTTTTTTGAATTTTCTTTTAGGTATTATTCCTTGTCTCGTTCTATGATAAGTATTTGATTGTCCACGAATTTTTAAAAAGATAATATTCTAAACTTCCGTCCACTTTAATTGATTTTTTTTTTGTTCGACAATATTTTATTGTTTCAAGTATCAAGAAGTAGTTAATTTTTTTCTTAAAGTTACCATTGGAGTAACGAGTCTTGGAGTCTTTATAGCCAAAACTACCTTTGAAGTATCGAAAATGGTACAAAAATGCCCTTCGTCCACCTATTTTAATAAAAATTCCCTTACCGCTATTTTTTTGGCTCAGCATTGCCCTTATTACTAATGTCTCATGCTAGGAAAAAAGAAAATTTAATTAATTTTGACGTGTCACAATCTCATTGGCCTGACTTAAACCCCACCCCAGTTATAATTAAACCCACCCGCAACCCACCGAAATATTAACATGTCCAAATTTTAAAACACAACTTCACCATCTCTCTCATACGACCCTCCCTCTCTCTCTCTCTCTCATGTAGTTCCGTTAGAATCCGTTGACCTTTATTATGATTGCTATTGAGTTATTTTCAGTCTTCGTTTGCTGTCCGGATTTTATACAAAAAGAAACCCATGCAACGATAGAAAATCCTTTCTTAGAGAGTCAATATGTTAAGACAGACCACCCTAATAGTAGTTGTCGCCTACTTCATTGTTGTGGTTACAACAACAACAACAACAACCCAGTAAAATCCTACAAAGTGGGTATGAGAAGGGTAGTATGTATGCCGATCTTACCCCTACCCCGATGGGACAAAGAGGTTGTTTTCAATAGACTCTCGGTTCAGGAAGACAAAAATAAAATAAGAAGAGATAAAATATTTGTATCGTCAACAGAAACCATAGAAATAGTACAACATCATAAAAACCATAAAATAGATGGTATGCAATATCAATAACAGTAATCAAGACCCGGAGCTATGAAAAACATAAAGGATAGTGTGGACACAACAATTGTGAACAACTAATTTTTTACCATACCCAAATTCTATATTATTTTTGGTATAAATATTTCTTTTAGGTCTAATCTTAATATTTTAAATTTTTATCTTACTCTTAATAGGTTTTATTTAAGAAAATTTAAAACTACAACAAAAAAAAAAAAAATATATATATATATATATATATATACTAACCAACTTACTTTTAGACTTTGGTACATCCTGAGTCTACCAACGCTATCTATTTTATATCCTTCTATTCTAAGTCTTACTAAAACTGTCCTATATATATACTAACCAACTTACTTTTAGATATATATATATATATATATATATATAACACCCAACTTACCCACTTCCCCACTTCACTCATGCCTTACCCCCAACTCTCACTTATCCCCCACATCACACACCCATGATCTTCCCCACATCCCCACTCTTTATTTCCATGAACATTTAGTTAGAGACATAGGATTTCTATATAAATAATAAGAGCAAAGATTGAAAAAGGGGGGAGAACGGAAAAAAAAAATCTGAAGACAAGTTGTAGAGGAGATGATTTCAAAGCTGTTCTAAGTTATGGTTTTCTCTAAAAGAGCGAGTTGGTTGTTTGTTTGCTGCTGTATTTCAATTAATAGCTGATCTCGACTCGTAATTGTGCTTTTTTGCCTTGACTTGGTTATTTGGAACCTTATTACTGATGTTAAGGTACTGTTTCCCTTTCTTGGTCATGTAAATCTTCGTTTGATTTAATGAGAACGTGATTACAGTGCTATGGCAGTGATAATTATGTATTTATTTGTGGGATTTAGCGATTCTTACCACTGTTTGGTATTATGCCATCAACTGATTGTACATAAGTGTTGATTAATTAATTTTGCTATTACTGTTTCCTTAGTTAGTTTGTTAGAATTGTTAGATTAATTAATTTTGCTATTATTGTTTCCTTTTGGTAGTTAGTCAGAATTGTTAGATTAATTAATCTTGCTATTACTGTTTCCTTTTGGTAGTTTGTTAGAATTGTTAGACTAAGCAATCTTCAATTATTTATTTATTTAAAAATTGTTTATTTGGTTGAACGAAGCATAAGTTTCTATTGATTTATTCTGTAAAAATTAGCATGTGAAACACTTTTGACGTGTTGATTTCTTGGAAAATATAAAACAATTAAATCTATGCTTCAACGAATCTGTTAGGAAATATAAATAACTAATGAATAACGTAGTTTGCTTTAAGCGCGGGAAATCATCATGGTCACGAGTATCGTTCTCATAGCATGGTCGCGATACGTAAATTTTATTTGGGTGTGCATTTCATGTGACCCAACCATAACTTCGAATATTAATACAATAAGCATATTGTAGATCGTGGGTACGGTTCCCGTAGCGTGATTCACAATGTGCATAAAAACAAACGAGTGCGCGACATCGCGACTTGTTCAAATAATTTCCATAAATCACGGACCTCTTAAAATTAATCTCAAATAGGAAATCAACTTATGAACATTGCAGCTTGCTTTAGGCGCAATTTAATTTATCATCATGACTTTATACACGTTCGCGTGACATAATTACGATTTTTTAAAAATAAAACCAAGGTACGCGTTAGCGCGACTTTGGACTTTTTTTTTCTTAAATAATTAAGAGCGACATGATTTAAGTGCCGATTTTTTTTCAAAATAAAACCAGGGTACGCGTTCGCGCGGCTTTGGAGTTTTTCTTAAGTAATTAAGTGTTGTAAATTGTGTACATGTCTGCTTGACATGATTTTTGACACGTCCAATTCAAACGGGTATACGCATACGTAACCCATCTTAAAATAATTCTTTAAAAATAAAAGAATAATAAAAGCGGTAAAAATATAAAAATGCACATAGGTATAAAAGCAGTAATTAAACAATTTAGGCCCAATTTAATCATTAAGCGACCGTGCTAGAACCACAGAACTCGGGAGTGCCTAACACCTTCTCCCGGTTTAACAGAATTCCTTACCCAAATTTCTGGTTCGCAGACAATTTAAAAAGAGTCAAAATTCCTCGGTTTTGGGATCTAAAATAAATAAATGGTGTCCCGGGACACCATAAAAAATTCGGGTGGCGACTCTGAATAAAATAAATCCCAAAATCGAATAGCGTCACTTAAAGTGGAAAAACTCCCTTATCCCACCCTTTCGGGGAAAAGGAGGTGTGACAGCTCTGGCGACTCTGCTGGGGAAAAGAACCCAGAACTTCTGTTCAGGGTTCAGAATTCGAGCTTGTAATGTGATTTATATTTGGCTTTATTAATTTGATGTTATTGTACTTTTTGGGCCTAATGTGCTAATAGTCGCTTATTTACCGCTTTGATATTATTTGAACTGTATTAAAATGTCTTCTTACGCCTCCCTTCTGAGTCTTCTGAATTTATGGTGCACACGTGCGCGTGGCCCATTTTTCTGTTAGGAGTCATCCCAATTAGAACGAGGTTGTGGCTCAATAACTAGGCCGGGTAGACTTTCGTGCTCCCGGTATGTTGCCCCCACCTCGGCTTGAGCTGTCCGCTTGGGTAAGCCAGCGGATTTAAAACACTCCCCTAGGATTTAAACCTAGAATAACATAGCCTCATGTCGGATACCTAGTAGGAACGTTTGTTTTTATCATGTGCATTTGACTTTGGGGACTCAACACAGGGGTTGAGTCCGTCTAGGACAGGCGTACCCAAGAATTTCAAGACCATCATGATGCATCTTATGTGCTACTTGTGCATTATGTTTGATTCGGTTTGTGCATATTGACCGGTTTCTAAAAAATATAAAAAAATATTGAGGGAAAACCAGAAGGAATAAAATATGAGAGAGAGAAAATTTATCCGGTTTTCGAAAGTCTCATTATTTACTCCAAAAAAAAAAATTACAAATAAGCCTGAATTTTCAAAAAGTGTCATCCTATTCCTGAAACATTTATGAACTACGCGGCTCTGATTCTTACCGGATGTGAGATATGTAGGCAACCTTCATCAGGTCTGGCCCCCACTTTTCAAAAAATTCAAAAATATTTTATTTAATTTCTTCTCAAAATTCAAAAATATTTTCGTTCTTATTTAGAAGTCTTTCTTTTGGTAATTTCAAAAAAAAAATACAAAAGTTCAAAACAAAATAATAATATTTTTCTTTCTTCTTTAGAAGTCTTCCAAAAGAAAAACTTAGAAATCCAAAGACATATTTTCTTTGTTAAGAGCATTCATGATCTGAATTGTATAAGAATAAGAGTTAGTTTACTTACTTTATTCCAGATTTTCCTGAACTACATAATTGTCTGATTCATGCGGCGTCATGATACGTAAGCAATCCCCATCGGATGCGATCATAACCATAATTAATCTGAAAAAAGATTTTAGGAATAAATAAATAAAAATAAAAATAAAAAAAGAGAAAGAAAAGAGAACGCTAAATTCAAGATGAAAATAAACCAATAAACCAATAAGCCGGGATGAAGCATGAAGCCTGTCAAACTCATTCTAGAAATGAAAATGGCATTAGGTGCATGACATATAATGTGTGATTAATATCTGTAAAATGCCTAACTCTAACACGTTTGTTGTTTGTTATCTAAAGATAAGTTAAACAGAGGTGGTTGGTTTGTGATTTAAACTGGCGACTCACCCTTACAACACGAGATCAAAAGGAAAAAGTAAAATGACAAACAACAGCGAGAATGAGTCAGATAATGATGATGTCCACAGACAATTGGTCGAACAAGATACGAGACTGGTTGAAGAAGTAAGAGTGTTGAAGCAACAATTGGCAGAGATGTACCAAGCTTGGGTGAATGGACAAGCACCGCCCCCACTACCCATAGGGCCTTCAGACGATCTTCATAGTGTGTCAGTTGCAAGTCAAGTGCCCATCTCCATAACAAGTAATCTACTGTACCAACTTGGACCTGGATTCAGTCCGAACATTAACCTTCCCACTATCCCCAGTACCTTCATTCCACATCCTCTAATTGCACCCCTCAGAAATGACCCACCTATTGTACCCATTGTCCATACCATCATTGTTCCTCAACCAACTCTTGCTCAAAAGTCCAAAAATGATCCACAACTGAATGCTCATGATGTCCAACATTACTCTCCAAAATTGACTTTCAAAGTTCCAAATTCATACAAGCATACTCCTCATAACATGTTCCCAGTTGAGATCGAAAAGCCCGACAAGAATAGGGAACAAGAGGAAATGACCAGAAAAATGAAGAGCCTGGAACAAACCATGAGAAACATACATGGTTTGGGAGGCCAGAAGAGTGTTTTGTTCAATGATTTATGCATGTTCCCCCATGTTCATTTGTCACCCGGTTTCAAGGCTCCCAAGTTTGATAAGTATGACGGGCATAGTGATCCCATCGCCCATTTGAAGAGATATTGTAACCAATTAAGGTGAGCATGAGGCAAATAAGAATTACTCATGGTTTATTTTGGGGAAAGTTTGACTGGAATTGCTTCAGAATGGTTCATAGACCAAGACATCTCTCACTGGCATGTGTGGAACGACATGGCTCAAGATTTTGTCCAACAGTTTCAGTACAATATTGCTATAGTGCCAGACCGTTCCTCTCGCATCAACATAAAGAAGAAACCAACAGAAAGCTTCATAGAATATGCAATCAAGTGGAGAGAGCAGGCTGCTAGGGTCAAACCACCAATGAAAGAGGCAGAAATGATTGACTATTTTCTCCAAGCTCAGGATCCTGATTAGCTCCATTATATGTTAGCCGCCATTGGTAAACCTTTTGTTGAGAAGATTGGGGAAATAGTTGAGAATGGAATGAAATCGGGCAAAATTATGAGTCAGGCAGCCCTTAAGGCGACCACGCAAGCAATTCAAAGCAGGTCAGGCAGTTTCGGAAACTGGAAAAAGAAAGAGGAAGGATCCATGATGGTATCTGGGTTCGGGGGAGTTCAAAGAGGTATAGTTCCTTCTTATGTGCAGTTCCAACAAGGACAATACAATTCTCCTCAACATTACTATCCACCTCAGGGTCCCCGGTACTCAGTTCCCCCACAACAATACACAGTGTTTAATGCTCAGGATTATGCCAGGCCTCCCAATCACCAGCAATGGCGTGCACCGATTCAACAAGGCTCCCGTCAACTTCGCCCGAATTTTCAGGCATCATATAATCCTCGTCCCCGACAATGATATGTGAGAGAGGAGGAGCCAAAGAAAGAGTTCACCCCAATTGGAGAATCGTATACAAGCCTATTTCGAAAATTGATGCAATTGAAGTTGATTGAACCTGTCATGCCGCGTTATGTGAATCCAAATTCAAAAGGTTTTGACTCAAATGCAAGATGTGAGTATCACTCTAACACCCAAGGTCATAGTACCGAAAATTGCTGGACATTAAAGAAATCCATTGAAAATTTGATCGAAGCAAAGGCAATTGTGGTGACAAACAATGAGGATACTCCTAATATCACAAACAATCCACTCCTAACTCATGATAATACACATTTTATTGGGACGATTTGTGATCGGGATTATAAGCAGTATGGCAAGACAAAGATGGATGTTGGAACCATAGGTCAACAACCAAAAGTGATAGTAAGCTCGCCGCATTTGGCACCATTGATTGTGAAAGGTGCGAGTTCAAGTTTGAACTTGGCAGGTTCTGGAAAAACGATTCTCTATGTTCCTAGATGCACAAAAAAGTTGAGGTTCAATTGGGTGGGCCAAAACTTTACATCCCGGGAGGCATTCAAAAGATCGTTCCGAATAATATTTTCAGAAATATAACAGAGCCAGTTGTGATCCGACCTGTTGCATAACTCACAGNAATGCAAGACTACTCAATCATTGACCAACTAAGGAAAACCCCTGCTCAGATTTCTTTGTTATATATGCTTTTGCACTTAGAAGAACATCGCCGTGTGTTGATCAAAACTCTGAACAAGGCATATGTCTCAGAAAAGACAACGGTGAATCAGCTAGAAAAAATGGCTTAAAGATTCTTTGAAGTGAACAAGATTTCTTTCAGTGATGATGATTTCCCCGAGGAAGGGTCTGGGCACAATAGAGCTTTGCATCTTATGGTTAAATGTGAAGGGAATTACGTGAAAGGAGTCATGATTGACGGAGGCTCAAGTGTAGATGTATGCCCTCTTTCTACTCTACAAGAGCTGAACATTGACACTAACAAAATTCGAACTAGTAATGTCAGCATCAGAGCTTTTGATAGTTCAAGAAGAGACACTGTTGGGGAAATCTAACTCACTAATGACAATCGGCCCGGTTTATTTTAACATTGTCTTTCAAGTTTTGGATATGAAAACTTCCTATAATTTTCTTCTGGGAAGGCCGTGGATCCATATGGATAGAGTTGTACCATCCACCCTACATCAAATGGTCAAATTCGAGTATGATAGGCAAGAAATTATTGTTCATGGGGAAGACGAGTCATCAGTCTATAAAGACCCGTCCATTCCATGTATCGAAGCCAATGAAGGATGTGAATCCCTCATATATCAAGCATTTGAGGTGATTGAAGTGGACCAAGTGGAAGAAGAAAATAATACAGCATCCCCGTCTGTCAGCCACATCTATGATGGTAGCTTCGTTGATGTTAAGGAACGGTTATGAACCAGGAAAAAGATTAGGATCCTCTATGCATGGAATTGTGAACCCTATTGCTCCATTTTTGAAGAAAGATACCTTTGGTTTGGGTTCTAAACCAATGTCGGCTGACATAGACATAGCTAAGGCCCGCAAAAAGAATGGTTGGAATTTGTCCAAACCAATCCCTCACATTGCCTACTCTTTTGTCAAGCCGCAATCTGAAGAAGCCCAAAATCCTTCTACTCAGGATGACATTGATGAAGTTTGCCAGAGTCTCAAGGAGATGTTCTATGAGATCAATATGGTTCAAGTTTGTGAGGGCCCTAGCCTTGCAAGTGTTCAGCTGATTGGTCCAGATACCTCGCTCAACAACTGGGAAGCAACTCCTCTTCCCATCAGGAAGGAGTCGTGGTAGTCTGTTTTGCTGCTTTTTCTGTATCTGGATTATTTTAAGGGTTGTAATTCAGATATTTTAGTTTAATTGCTTTGCTTTGATGTTAATCCTTCTATCTTTTCAAATTCAATGAAATGAAATTCCAGTTTCATAGTAAAATTTAATTTTTCTTTTCCTTCCCCTAATTTTTGTTTAATTTCTTATCATTTTCAGTTCTGTTAATGCTGGCTTTAAAAACATGACATGCACGCGGAATTCATGCCTAGGTCTTAAAAAGCTGTCTAATCTCGAAATAATGAATCAAGAAGTTGAGTATGATGAAGATGAGGCTTTAAAGGAAATAAAAAGGGAATTGGATCAATTTGAGAATAAGCCTAAGCCTAACTTAAATGAAACTGAGGCAATTAACCTGGGAAGTCCTGAAGAAACCAGAGAAACAAAAATAAGCATTCATACTGAACAAAAGACAAGAGATGCCATAATTCAAGTTTTGTTCGAGTATAGAGATGTATTTGCTTGGTCGTATGATGACATGCCAGGTGTGAGTGCCAACTTAGTGGTTCATAAGCTTCCCACATATCTTAATTTTCCACCAATCCAGCAAAAACAAAGGAAGTTTAAGACATACATGAGTGATAAGATTAAAGAAGAAATCACGAAGCAACTAAATACAAATGTGATCAGGGTTGTCAGATATACCACATGGTTAGAAAATGTTGTGCCAATGCCAAATAAGGATGGGAAAATCAGAGTTTGTGTTGACTATAGGGATTTAAACAAAGCAAGTCAAAAAGACAACTTTCCTTTACCCAACATTCATAACCTCGTTGACAATTGTGCTAAACATGGGATCCAATCTTTTGTGGATTGTTATGCCGGATATCACCAAATTCTGATGGATGAAGAAGATGCAAAAAAGACCGCTTTCATAACTCCATGGGGAACATATTGTTATAAGGTCATGCCATTTGGTTTGAAGAATGCAGGGGCAACTTACATGAGGGCCATGACTACCATATTCCATGACATGATGCACAAAGAGATTGAAGTGTATGTTGATGATGTGATCATTAAATCCAGAACACAAGATGACCACGTGCAAGACTTGAAAAAGTTCTTTGAAAGGCTGCGAAGGTACAATCTCAAACTTAATCCAGCCAAATGTGCATTTGGAGTTCCTTCTGGGAAGCTTTTGGGTTTTATAGTTAGTCGAAGGGGCAATTGAGTTGGATCCCTCAAAGATAAAGACCATTCGAGAGCTGCCTCCCCCAAAGAATAAAAAAAAGTCATGAGTTTACTCGGGAGGTTGAACTACATCAGCAGGTTCATTGCGCAACTTATAACCACACGTGAGCCTATTTTCAAGTTGTTGAAAAAGACGCTGCTATCAAGTGGACAGATGAGTGCCAAGAAGCTTTTGATAAGATCAAAGAATATTTGTCAAATCCCCCTGTTTTTGTTCTGCCGGAACCTGGTAGGCCTCTATTTTTATATTTGTCAGTAATGGATAGTTCATTTGGTTGTGTTCTGGGTCAACATGATGCCACAGGCAAAAAGGAACAAGCAATCTATTATTTGAGCAAAAAGTTCACCACTTATGAGGCCAAATATACTCTTTTGGAAAGAACATGTTGTGCCTTAACCTGGGTCGCTCAGAAGCTTAGGCATTATTTTTTGGCCTATACGACCTACCTCATATCCCGAATGGATCCTCTAAAGTACATCTTTCAGAAGCCGATGCCAACAGGCAGATTGGCAAAATGGCAAATCCTGCTCACAGAGTTTGATATTGTTTATGTCACTCGTACTGCCATGAAGGCACAAGCTTTGGCTGATTATCTGGCAGAAAACCCGGTTGATGATGAGTATGAATCTTTGAACACATATTTCCAAGATGAAAAGGTTAATTTAATTGAAGAAGTAGTCCAAGATGACAGTCAAACTTGGAAAATGTACTTTGATGGGGCTGTCAACATCAAAGGCGTAGGGATTGGAGAAATTCTTATATCACCTACTGGACAACATTACCCAACTACGGCACGACTTCATTTCTTCTATACAAACAACACGGTAGAATATGAAGCTTGCATCATGGGTCTGAACATGGCAATAAATCTAAATGTGCATGAACTGTTGGTGATGGGAGACTCAGATTTGCTTATTCGGCAGGCTCAAGGTGATTGGGAAACTCGAGATATCAAGCTCATTCCATATAGACAATGTGTGGAAAATCTTAGCAAAAGGTTCAAGTCTATCGAGTTCAGGTACATTCCCAGGTTTCACAATGAATTGGCTGATGCCTTAGCCACCCTGGCCTCAATGCTTCCATATCCGGGTAATACTCACATTGACCCATTGGAAATTCAAATTCGGAATCAACATGGTTATTGCAATACAATTGA